>JAQBSW010003071.1:0-90043 GCA_029291075.1 Eudiplozoon nipponicum
GTCACGAACATTAACTGTTTGCAGCTTTCGCCACATATATTTTTTTTTTTTTTTTTTTTTTTTTTTTTTTTTTTTTTTTTTTTTTTTTTTTTTTTTTTTTTTTTTTTTTTTTTTTTTTTTTTTTTTTTTTTTTTTTTTTATACAACAGAAATTGTTTTACGCAGTGAAAGCAATAAAGCCAATAGACCGGCTTTTTTGTTGGGAACTCGTCAAGCATTATCCAGAATTTTCCCTGGACGGGGCTCGAAACCAGAAATAATTTATTTGAAGTCGGCAAATATATTCACTGCTCCACATATACAAACTTGTATGTTCTAAATTTCCAGCACCGACCTTTCATTATTCAACCGACACAACAGTCAGGTAAAACTTGAATCATGGTATATTTAAATCGGAGTCGGTGACTCAATACACTGCGTACACCTTGTTGCACAATATATACAATTTTATGTCATATACCAACATATATTTTTTGATTAAGCTTTCCTTCGCTTGTTACCGATTTATAATTGCTCAATACCTGAATTTATAGTTAACCACCTTTGTTGTATTATGATAAAACGGGATCCATGTCAACCGGGAAAGTTATATTGAATTGTGGTCTTCTGGCAAGATAATGTTTATTTTTCTTTAAATCGAGTTTGCGAGCTTCAAGTAAACACCAATCCCATTGTATTTAACCAGTCGTTGAACACCATAACAAAACTACCGCCAGCCGCAACGCACTGACGCGTTTCGACCTTCCATGATCATTATCACAGTACGACGGAAAGCTGATTATCAAGGATCAAACCGCATTGAATATATATGGAAATCAATTTTAGATATGCGGCTCTCACCTCTTGCAATCTCGCATACATTGAACTTGACTGGAAATGTCGGCTGCACAGTTTCTATGCAGTCACGAACATTAATCGTTTGCAGCTTTCGCCACATATACATATATAGGCAATACAATTTAAATAATAATTGATTGCGCGGGTGGTGGTAACAATTCTTTAAATCAAGTATGCGAGCTTGAAGAAAACACCAATCCCATTGTATTTAACCAGTCGTCGAACAACATAACAAAACTACCACCAGTCGCAACGCACTGAGGCATTTCGACCTTCCATGATCACCATCAGATTACGACGGAAAACTGACTAGCGAGGATCGATCCGCATTGCATATATATGGAAAGCAAAATAAGATATGCAGCTCTCACCTCCAGTAGTCTTGCAAACATTGGACATGACTGGAAATGCCGGTTGCACAATTTCTATGCAGTCACAGACATTAAATGTTGCAGCTTTCATACATAAACATATATAGACAGCACAATTTAAACGTAATTGATTGCGCAGATTATTTGGTAACAATTCTTTAAATCAAGTTTGCGAGCTTGAAGTAAACACCAATCCCATTGTATGTAACCAGTCGTCGAACAACATAACAAAACTACCGCCAGCCGCAACGCACTGACGCGTTCGACCTTCCTTGATCATCATCAGAGTACGACGGCAAACTGACTATCGAGGATCAAACCGCATTGAATATATATGAAAATCAAATTTAGATATGCGGCTCTCACCTCTAGCAGTCTCGCATACATTGAACTTGACTGGAAATGTCAGCTGCACAATTTCTATGCAGTCACGAACATTAACTGTTTGCAGCTTTCGCCACATATACATAAATAGGCAATACAATTTAAACAATAATTGACTGCGCGGGTGGTGGTAACAATGCTTTAAATCAAGTTTGCGGGCTTGAAGTAAACACCAACCCCATTGTATTTAACCGGTCTACGAACAACATAACAAAACTACCGCCAGCTGCAACGCACTGACGCGTTTCGACCTTCCAGGATCATCATCAGAGTACGACGGAAAACTGACTATCGACGACTGGTTAAATACAATGGAATTGATATTTACTTCAAGCTCGCAAACTTGATTTAAAGAATTGTTACCACCACCCGCGCAATCAATTATTGTTTAAATTGTATTGCCTATATATGTATATATGGCGAAAGCTGCAAACAGTTAATGTTCGTGACTGCATAGAAATTGTGCAGCCGACATTTCCAGTCAAGTTCAATGTATGCGAGACTGCTAGAGGTGAGAGCCGCCTATCTAAATTTGATTCCATATATATTCAATGCGGTTTGATCCTCGATAGTCAGTTTGCCGTCGTACTCTGATGATGATCAAGGAAGGTCGAAACGCGTCAGTGCGTTGCGGCTGGCGGTAGTTTTGTAATGTTGTTCGACGACTGGTTAAATACAATGGGATTGGTGTTTACTTCAAGCTCGCATACGTGATTTAAAGAATTGTTACCACCACCCGCGCAATCAATTATTGTTTTAATGTTTATTTTGTCAGTATCGATTAAACACTGCGTCAGTTAGCAAAAGCACTTTATTTCAAAGGCAGGTTTCGTCCTTATTGCGAACTCGTCAATTACCGCCGAGAATTTGCTGCGGATTGGCCTCGAAGCGAGACAAATTTGCTTCAGAGTCTTCGTTCTAATCCACTGTACAATCCCTATTGCTCACATCGTGCAATTTTACGTAATATACCGACGTTTGTTTCTTTCATTATCCTTTCTTTTAGGTGGAAATTATTTGGAATTTCGGAAGACTGAAATGGTTATTCTAGATATCCAAGATCTGTCAAAATAAAACAGAAATCACACAAATGGGCAAGTAATATTGAATTGTAATCTACTCTCATGTACTTGAATATGTATCTTTGTCAGTATCAGCTAAAAGTTGCATCACGTTACAATTGTAATTATACCAGGAAACCATTATCATCATTATTGAACACTCATCAAGCACTATCCAGTATTTTCCATTAACAGAGATCAGGCCAGGACATATTTGAATTGATGTCAATTAGTGTATTCACTGCCTTCATTGTTCCGCACACTACACAAAATTACAAGTTATAAAATAACTTAGGTTTTTTGTTTCTCTTACATTCAGTTGAAACATATTTGGAATGTCGTAAGAACTAACATATACCTAGACACACGCGACTGATCATTATAGAATTAACACCAAGTCACACGCAGAAGTTATATTGGATTGAATTACAATCGGTGGATTTTGATTATACATGTTGCTTTTATAAACTGATCACTGCATAGATTAGGAAAAACAATGCATCCGTTACATCGAGACTTGCTCTTAAAACAAACCCGTCAAGTACCGTCCGGAATGTGTCAAAAAGTTTCCACCTCTAGGACAGCATAGTTAAAATCGTTAATTTTTAAATTACAACCATTTCGTCCAATGTGTAGCAGTGGTGGCGCAATGGATATAGGTACATACTATAAAGAACATGCGCTTGAGTTCGGGCCCCGTCCGTGTCAAGATCTAGTCAGTACTTGACGATTTCAAAATAAGAAAGAAACGGGTATATTAGATTTATTGCTATTATTACGTGATGTAAAATTGAGTTTATACTGGTCGCATATTTATAATCTAATCCTGCCGTTATACTTCAATATAATATGATTGCCCCGAGCCTCCTTATGTATATTCTATAATGACAGATCGGTGGTGGTTAGCTGGAAATTCAGGTCGTAACTGATTCCAGTCTCATTCTTCCTGAAGGAAAGGTTAACCAAAAAAAACAGGTTGGTTAATTTCTTTAAATTAGTACAATGAGCGATAAAGGTGGCAGAATGCAGAGTCGCGGACTTCACAGGAAATTTGTCGCGGTTCGTGCCTGCCTGCGGCAAGTTCTGAACTGTAATTGACGAGTACCCTATAAGGACGAAACCGGTTTTCTGGATGAATAACCTTCGCTATATCATGCAATATTTGCTTTATAAGGATGAAACATATATGACCAAAATAATGTCATTATATATATATGCATGCAAATGCAATCGAATATGATTGCATATGTGCCTGAAAATGTTAAGGAATTTATCTAATTATTTCCTCCATGCATATGACCGCTCAGTTACATAGAGTTGAGCTCCTTTAAGTAGGTAATGCTCCCACACCCTCAGTCGATGTGCTTCGAAAACCCGTTGACGTCAACTACATTAAATCAAATTGTGATGAACAAAAGCCAGGTGTAAGTAGGGTATGTCGCATGTAAAATATTTTATTTAAAGGCGTTGGCGGTTTTAAACGATTTATTGAGACTTTTATCTCCATTCATAACATAAATTGTTATATAAAGTGTAAGTTGTTGCAGGAATTTAGTGACAAATTATATTAATTCTTAATTTCTTTCAAACTAATGATGAACCCATGTAACATCTGAAGACGGATTGTTGTTAAATTTGAAGTTTAAAAACATTTCTTTTGTGAACTAAGGCTCTGAAAATGCGAACGACATAATAAACTATTTGTACCGTCCTATTATCTCGCATTCCTCACCCAAATATATAGTGGTTAAAGGGCGTAATACCGGCTCCTACTGATGAGTCGCCAGTAAGCACGAAACGATTGTGCATGAGATTATATTTTCCGTTCATGCTGCCTTTGGTTTATCCTTCTGGTCACAACTGAACTAATTTGTTACTAGGTTCGCAAAACCTAATACATACTTGCATATATATTAGCTCTCCGTATCAAACAATAACTAACTGTTATATAATCAATTATTTGTTGGCATATTACCCTTCAAATTGCATTTATCATATGATTAAAACTGCAATCATAAACCCAGTATTTTTCGTAATATAACTAGTATACCGCATGTAAACAGCCTACGGCATTCGTTGGTATACCTAAATAAAACCTATAGACTTAACAGTGAAGGTAAACGCATGGGTTTTCAGCAAATTTATAGTAGTGGAAGGAATTCTTTTAGATGCAATAGGGATTTTATCTTAGAACTGGCATACTCAAGTATATACCTGTTGAAATATATGTATACAGATTTGGGCCTTCATTGATTTATTATACAAGAAATGTTATACCATTATAGGTTAAGGTCATAAAATTTCATACAAAAATTAACTTAATGTTTTCAATATTTTAGTTTTTGAAAAATTAATATTGTTTTAAGTTATACCAAGATGCTACTGTACGATGCCAGGAGAGCCGAACAATTAACACAATTACTATTATCTAGGTTACGAACTTAATAGAAGGATGAAACCGGTCTACTGAATGAATTGCCTTTTCTACACTATACAATTCTTAGTTTACACTGACATATGTAAGTAATTAATGGGTCAGGTCTTTATATCAAGTTCGCAAACTTGATTATAGTAAATATTATCCCCGCCCGCGCAAGCAATGTTCGTTTAATTAACACAATTCACTAATACAAATATATTGTATGCTTATTAACTGAAGTCATTTTAATTAAGCGTATACACGTTAATTAAATTATAGTCGGCATGTCTGACGTTAGATCAAATGTACCAACCTGATCACACGCAATTTTTTTCAAATTTTGTAACTCACTACAAAACTCAATACTATGCTAGCTATGAACTTTCTAATACGCTGTTCATAAAAAAATCAAATTAGATGGATATTCCGAGGGGGAGACATTTCTGGGGACACCATGAAACAAAATTTTTTGACCACTCAGCAAAACAACTTTAATTGTCAAACGAACAATAATAAGTTGCATACTATAATTGAGGAACAAAAAGGCAGAAAAGCGAGCACCAAGTATATTGGAGTTATTGCTAAAGCAGAATTTATATTAAGTCCAGGAAAAGATATTTTTCTGACCACTCATAAGGAACGACCTTACTCACCATGCTACTGGGAAATCAGTATGCCCGTGGCATCTTCATAAATTAACCTGTGAAAAATAACAACTACTCTAAATTCTATTGCATCTTAAACTCTGCTTGCCTCGTTAAACAACAATATTTATCTGACGAAGTTTAATAAAATTATGGGCAACAAAGAAACAAGATTTACTTGCACTTAAATTTCGCACTGACCTGTCCATTAAATAAATATTAGTGGAAATGAAAAAAAAACAAATTAGAAAGTGAATTCAGGATATAAAAGAATGGTGGTTGTCTTGCTATTATAAAGTCGTTTGTGAATATCCTAGGCACCGGCAGTACTTGTCATACGAAAATGATTTCATTTTATGATACCGCATAAAATTTTTCTAATAAATCAGTTCACTAACTAAAATTCAAATAATCATGTGCTTCATAAACTGGTCGTTTTATTTGTTATCCTTAACTTTAATAGACAGTTTTCCTATTTGAAATCTGGACATTAAACATTATTAGATGTCGGTGCTGCCTGTTTTTTTGCAACTATGATTGGCAGTATCTCGTAAATCGTTTTTTATACTTCAAACTTATGTTCCCATAATATTCTTAAATT
Source organism: Eudiplozoon nipponicum (assembly GCA_029291075.1). Classification (NCBI taxonomy): domain Eukaryota; kingdom Metazoa; phylum Platyhelminthes; class Monogenea; order Mazocraeidea; family Diplozoidae; genus Eudiplozoon; species Eudiplozoon nipponicum. The sequence goes on from JAQBSW010003071.1 coordinate 6,317, forward strand.
ATGAAATCTGAGTATTGTTTGTGACTTATTTAGGCTAATCTAAGCTTCTCAAAGGTAATTGCAGATTACTTCCCCGATAATGCAGAGAAGTGAGTAGTATTTAACAGAATTAGTAGTAGACGATTAACAAAGTCAGAATTTTTGTCTAGCTAAATGTGCACTCGCTATAATTTTGTTATCTACGAGAATTAAGTGAACCTGATGAATGTTATGTATTTTACTCAAGTTCCAAAATGAGGCATTAACAAATGATTGCATAGTTAAAATATAACACTGTGTATCTAAATACCTGAAAGAATTATTATACTTTGTATCTATTGGTTTTATGCCTTAAAATAATAAGATATCAAAGAACATTTAGTTATGTACTTATACAAATTAAACTCAGATTTTCACACTGTTAAAATGTGGTGAAATTTTCCGGTGTAAAATATTTAATTTATTTATAGAACATAAATTTAGATTGCTTCAACATTTAAATATATATATATATATATATACTAGTATCCAGGCAAGACCTGTCATGCCTCGGACTAGAATTGCGTCATAAACGTTCAATTGGATTGGCAACAAACTGAAGAGGAAAAACAAATTAATGTACCGTGACAGAAATAAACATATGAGTGTTCAACACTGTAACTGTACTTGTGCTGTTACCAAGTGAAGAACACAAATTTGTGCAAAATGTGAAACGAAAACTACACTGGCAAAATAGTACTCGTACACGTAATAGAAGCAACAATTCGAAATAAATGGTTAATTCTCAAGTTATCAATAAAACAAACACTGACTGGCTACCTTTGGTAATACAGTGAGAAGGGATCTATACATGTGCACAGAATTAAACAATGAAGAACTTGTTGGTATGGCATTAGCTCTGTGTATCACCAAACGTAATTAAAATTAAAACAATATCACACCAGGCACAGCATAACAAACTATAATTGCACAGCAGCAAGTACAGTCTGTATGTAGAATTATTAATTGTTTATGTGTGTGTAATCACTAACTGGAGGCGCACAATGTAAAATACACCAGCACTTAGAGAAAATGCTTAGATAGTGAACGTAAGTAATTAGAAGAAACGATAAGACATTTATAGAAAAATTATATGACCGACCAAAAATGGACACTATAATTAGCCTAATAAAACGAGCACTAATAAATTTGTCTGTCACGCTGAAAATATAATTCTATAAATGTAAAAATAAAATGCCTCTAAGAAGAACCAACGCAGAAATTGGCCTCTCGGAGGGTCATGCTGCATCATTCGCCGTGAAAGTTGATGCTGTTTATATCAAGTTAAAATCGAGATCGTGGACGGAGATTTGTTCTTTTTGCCTAGGTGTTCTCCGACGTATATTCTGTCATGCTACATTTTTGACTTTTTAACGAACTAGTTAAAGTTTGACCTAAACGTGGCGCTTGTTCCTGATCATCGCCATATCCTACTATAATTGGAGCCAGAATGCGGAACTTAAATGCAGGCTTCAATCGATTAATGAATCCTTGTTTGTGACTTCCGTTGTAATCAATCAGAAAATAATTGGTACCTCGCTTAATTAACGGATAAGGTCCGGTATACTTTGAATTTAGCATAGACTACCACACGGCATCAATTCGGTTATAAGCTTGTTTACACGTTTCTAGTGCTTTCGAAACTTAAACGGATGGATGGTGTTCTCTTGCAGGTGGTGGACGCATTCTGTTTGAACAGGCTGAAGTTCTGCATAAAGCTGCCGCGGAGGGCTCATTATGAACTATAATTCTGCTCGTAGGATCAGCAGGGATTGGTTTGCGCACCTGATGTCGTAATACAGTCAGGATACCTAGATCGCGTGCCAAGTTGTGCTAATGGGAGTGTGATAAGCCACGCTGCCTTTAGATCGCAATGTACGCGTTCCACAAGACCATTGCACTTAGGATGAAGTGCTGCTGATTTTCACAGATCGACTTACAAGTATTGCAGATTATCCTGACAAATACGTGTCAATAAATTATCTCCTAGTGCATTAACTATTACATCCAGTGCACAAAATCTTGCTATTTAATGTTGCAAGAACACGTAGATTGTAGTCTCTGCATCTTGACTAATTAGCAGTATTACTTCGAGTAATCTTGTATGCCGATTTACCATAGTCATGTGGTACCGCAAGCCACAAAAATCGGGAAGATCAATGATATAAAAGTGGATAAATCTGAAATTAACTTTATGTTGTTCATACGACTTAATTCTGAATGTGTATGGTTAAAGATTTGGCATGAGCGACAAGCTTTAACTAATTTGGTTATACCTTGTTTCATAGTCAGCCAAAACGAGAATTTCTTATAACAATATTCTAGTACCATCTACACCACGATGATTCAAATTGGTGTTTTAATCAAATACCGCATGCCAACACTTTTGTGGGAGCCTTATTTTGCTAGTTAACTCTCTTTCAATGTTATACTTGCTGACTTCGGCATCACCTAGCTAGAAACTGGTGAATCTGTCTGGTAATCTACATCGCCATGATGTGAGATGTCTGTCTGTTTGATTTTTTGTCTAAATGTCACGCCATAGCGACGATTTAGCATTATATTTACTATTGAATATATTTCCATGCGAGATAAACAGTCGACCACTACGTTCTTCTTACCTGTCACATTAATGATGGCAAGATTAAATTCACTGAGGGGGATTATTTGCGGATTTTTTCTTTGCACATAATTCTGATAACCATTCTTTAGAGCCTCCACTAGCGTTCATTGTCGATCTTTAATTTTAAATAATGACACCGGAGATAACTTTCAGAGTGGATGCAATAGTTGTGTTATACTAGTAATTCTTTTTTATTTTATAATATATCTTTTCTGTGGCTTTAAATTTTTTAGAATAAAATGCATTTGGGCGCAATTCATCCTCGATTTCTTGTTCCAGTGTAGTATATGCTGCTACATCGGGTTTGTCGATCGATGATTCTAATGATATTTTCAGCTGAATAGCAAACAATGTAGAGCGGTACACAAGCAGATCTGTAAAAAGTTCAAACATTAGTTAATCTCATGCATCGCAATGCAATTGCGTGTTGAACCTTTGCATTTTCGGCCCATGGAAATGCCTCGTCTGCTTTGCTTTTGGTTGCGCCAGCATGGTAATTAGGGACTGATAATAAATTAAAATGCCAAGAAAATGGCGCAGTTCTTCAGTAGTTGTTAATGTCGCAAACCGTTTGAGAGCCGCAACTTTGACTTCAAGGTTATTTGTAACGTCATGTCTAATGGAGTTCCATAGTAAATTCTCTTGGTTTTATGCCCAGACTCATGTTCCCATGTTCAAGACGAGATCAAATTTATCAATACTAACGGGCGTCTCTCTAAAGTCTGTTAAATTAGTTTCAAGATCATCAGAGACCATGATTGCGTCGTCAACATAAGAATGAGTACGTGGAAGTTTCCATAATAACACGATCCTGAATCTCGGAAATTTCTGTGATGTTTTGCACAGACATATGAGCTTGCGGAGATATTCAAAGAGGAAAAATGACTTAATGACGTCTGTCTTTGTCATGATCCCTTCATCTGGTGGTATCTGAAGTTATGCTGATGTAAGGTGAAGTAGTGTGTTTCATTTCAATTGAGCAACCTCGTGCTATTCATAGAAAATATGTTGGTTTTCACGAATCCATTAAGGGCACGGTAATTACTTAATTATCTCCAATCACTAACTTGTTGCTTGGCTTCTAGATACATTTACGATTCCAATGGATTAGAATTAGGACGAATAATACCTTTCTCAAGCAGCTTATCTAATACGTCTGTGGCTGCCTGTATTCATTTTTGGCCTAAAGGTCGAGTTCTGGTAAATATTATTGGGCTCATAGATCCTTTATAACGCCGCGTATTTAGTATGTTGATATTTTCATTTTCATCATCTTTTTAAACTTTGGACAAGTTTGTGCACTGGTGGAGAGTGAATTCAAACCAATATATATTCTTGAGTGAAAACCGAACCAACTGTCTTTGCCAAACACGGTAAGCATTAGTAAATTTGTAATTGGATTCAGCAAGGTATCCTTTGCTGAATCGATTTTAACTTCGTTTTTTGATTGGAAATCTAAGCCTATTACACAATATGGCGCGTACTCGGCGATATTAATCCACGGTAACACACGACATCAGTCAACTGAGACTCTGAGATTAGCCACGCCATGCATTTTCATTGACAAGCCATTTGTGGCTTTAAGCTCTACAACTGTGCTGCGTGTTATTGTGAAATTGAGTGTCAACAAGGATATTGCTTCACCGGTAACAATCAAAAAGTGAATCAGCGAAAGCGTATCTAAAACAGGCATTAACCACGAGGTTTGTTCGACGGTAGAAGTAATACGCACCGTCCTTCCTTCATCTGCAATTCTCTTTTTATGACTCTGAAATGGAATGTCTATTAAGCTGTCCGTGGTCTCTCGTGGAAATTCACACATTGCACCATCTTGAAACGTTTTCATGCCATCTCTAGTTTTGTTTCGCTGTATGTGACGATGTATTGAACAAGTACCAGGAGTGATCACTGGGGGACACCAGTCTGACTGTGGATGAATATCTGGTTTTCTCGGAGCTGATCTGTGCATAGTGTTTTGCTGATGATGAGATGAGTGATCGAGAAGCTGCGCACGATTTGATGATGACAGGGAACCGTACGGTCGGTGCGTTGATCGACGAGGACAGTACGGGCTATGCGATTACAGGTCGGAATCCTACATGCTACAGTTCTGTAATATATATTTTACCTGCCTGTTAAACTATCTAGCAGAGATTGTGCCACCTTGACCGCTGGCTAAAATGCCTTAGTACTACCTACTGACCTAGCTGGTAAATCTAACACATTGACACTCCAGAGCCGTGAAAGTCAGACTAAAACTCGAAAGGGGCTTGCAAACAAATAAATATTAAAAATATTGTGATTTAGTGCACTGTCAAATTTAAGTTGAAATGTCTATTAAAGAAACGCTATGATTTCAGATATGATCAAACGTTAAATTGTTTTCGAAAAACGAAAAAACTTAAATCTTATCCTATGAAATTTCTTATTCTGAATTTTATATGTAAAATATAATTTAAGCAGCACTTCTAGACAGCTTAAATAAAACATTATCCACAATTCATTTACTAAATCTAGCATTAGAATAACACTGAAATTAATTAATTATAAAAGGTATACGATGTGAACAGCAATTAAAACTTTTACTTTAAGAAATCTAAACGATACACTTGTCTGCAATACTGGTTCTTCATCATTCAAATTATTTTCAGGTCAACAACTTGTTTACCAAAGAAACATTTTATTATTAAATCCATAATTTGTAGATCCAGTTTCAGGTTAGTTGATTTAGCATGTGCTGATATCAAAATTAATCATTTTTATTTGACATTTCAGTTTATTACCTGCTCTTCCAATGTTGATATTCTTGATTCTAAATTGGGAAAGACGAATATTAGACATAATAGGATAGCTATTTAAAAATAATATTTAATTCACTAAATTCCAAAGATCAATACGTGACATATCAAATTATTAATGATCAGGAGGCACTAATCGGACAATTTTACCAGGAAAATCGTTTATATTAGCGTTGTAAATGGAAATTAAGAATTATGAGACAGCAAGCAGAATGTCTGTTCTGTTGGAGTGGGTGTACTTGGATTAATTTCGAATATGCAAAATTAGAACCCAGACAAAGTAATAATTAGAATAGGCACGTGTACTTGAAAAAAGTGGTAGTAAGTAGCTAAAAAAGGAAAGATTGTTCTAGAAAAACAATATTACCAACCCAAAGTGAATACTATCCTTTTCTTAACAAAATGAGAACAGTTTAACATAATTTTCACGCTAAACATATAATTCTATAAATGTAGAAATAAAAATGCCCCTACTAAGAGCCAATGTAGAAATGGGCCTAGTGGAGGGACATTCTGCTTCAATCGCCACCAAAGCTGACGCTGTCTAGGTGAAATTTAAATCGAACACGTAGACGAAGTCTCGTTTTCGTTTCTTGAGTATGCTCTGAAGTTGTTCCTGTTAAGCAATTTCTCTTTTGGTGGTTTTAACTTATTGTGGCACTTCCTGATCCTGTAAATATGTGATTTGCTCGATATTGGTTATCATTTTTTGCTGTAATCATGGCATCATTCAATTAAATATAAAATAGTATTACATTGTTTTTTTTTTGCGGAGAACTAAAGTATACGCAATTGTGAATTATTAATTAATTAGTTTAAATATGATCACACGGATAAAAAGTATTCAAATTTAATTAAAGATATAATCTCATATACACATTCGTTTCGAGCTTTCTGATGACTCATCAGTAGGAGCAGGAACTACGTTCTAAACCACTATATACTTGGCGACGGAATGTGGAATAAATGGACGATAAAATTTTATTGAATAACAGGTGTTCAGAAGTACATCTTGAAACCCATTGTGTTTTTATTAAGTACCGACTCCGCAAATTTATTGTTGGTATATTTACATGTCGCCTTGTCGAAGATTTTCAATGAAGCTAACTCTCTTACTGTGTGTATAATCATTCGTATAGAAGGTTGTACCGTCCAATTTTCCCACATTCCTCACCCAAATATATTGTTAGTATAGAGCGTATTAACGGTACCAATTAATCAGTGCGTGCCCCTTCTGGTAGGATCTTTGATACCTGACCGTTGTTGTATACTGTATTTTCTCAATCCAAATTAGTAAATTTGATTTTCAGTATTCAATATTTAAATTTTTTAAAATATTGTATTATAGTTGTGTTCTGAGGAATAAACAGCATTTTAAACTATTTTAACATCTAACTTTATAAGAAATATATTTTTCAATACAACCCATTTCTCGATTTAACTTACTAAGACAGAAAAATGGCTGAACTAATTGCTTTGATATAAATGTTGATGAAGTTTCATTATTAAACATGATTTCCAGGTTTCCCTTCCGTTGATTAGGCGTCGTGAATAACATAAACTTTGTGTTTTTAAACAGAAATAATGATGTTAATTTTTGTCATTTATAAAACTAATAATGAAACCTCGTTTAAAAATACAAAAAAATCAATGAAATGTTTCATTCGATTTATTTAAAAAATAATTATTTAAATTTTTCTTGTTCTGTTTTATAATTTCATTAATTACTATGTTATAATTTTAGGACTTATTTGATGAAATAACCCTTTGTTATGTGCAACGACTTTATGTCAGAAACGTCAAACAATTTAATCACATTCATTGCCATTATGTCATATGCGTGAATAAATTACAGTATACTTACTTCATATATTGATATATAAAGTATTTCAAAACTAGGTTTGTGCTATTTAAATTATTTAACTCCAACTATACCATCATGATGTAACATAAGTATGCAGATACTGCTATGCTTAAGTTTTATCCAATTTGAAAATCTATATTTTATTTTGCATTATTTTTTAGGTAATTTTTAAATTTAGTTTTAATAGGCTGAAGTTTTACCGTAATTTGCTGGGAAATTTAAAATATTAGAATAGAAATTCCATATTGGTATAATGGATTGCTTAACCTCTAGCGGCATTACTACAAAGGCATCAATAAATATCATTGTTACATACGGTACCTATCTTTAAATGCAAGCATACTGTTCAGCAGTTAATACAACATTTATATAATTCTGCTCTAAAGCTGATTTAATGTGCATTAATTTATTTAGTATTGCATCCACGATTGCCTATGTCGAACTAACACAAGCATGATTTTGCGCAAAAGTAAATGGAACTTATTCGAACTAATATATGCATATATGCGCACGTTTAATAAATACGAATTGCTGCAACATTTCAGAAATTGATTTAGTTGATAAGTAATTATTTAGGTAAAGAGAGATTCAATTTTATATAATTTAACAAGGGGATTGAAGGGCTAAAAATATATTTCTCAGAGAATTTTAAAAATTTGATCATTCGAGTATTAACTTTTAAATCGAAAATTCTTGTTGATCGTATGTGCAACTTATTTTTATAATAAAATATATCATTAATAATATTAAAAATACAACTATTAATGATAATAATAATTAATGATAAAAATAATATAAATAATGAGGATGCTCTTATGTTACATCTTTTCGCAGTTTATTTTTTACTATGTAGAATATTCAAACACAAAATTATAACACATTGTTTTCTACTAAAACAATTTCATTAATTTACCTATAATTTCTGAACCAATAATTCGCAAATACGTTTTTCAAATTTATTAGTCATTAATAAATGAAGAATCTGCTACCAATTATCTAAAATCCTTATAAAGTACACTCGCTACCCATAATGTCGAAATGTGTATTGTAACCCAAAGGAACGTGGAAGTAAACTAAAAACAATTTTTTCAATCTCATTAAATAATTTCTTGTTAAATTCATTGAATATAAATCAAGAAGTTTTGCGTTAAATTTTATGTTTATTTGTAACAATAATAGTTTGAAAATTAATGTGATATAGTTTGACGAGAATCTTTTGCATAGCCTACAACCAAAACTGTGATATATTCAGTGAAACTAAAGCTTGATAATTAAATTTATCTGCGTTATTTATTTTATCACCTTCATTAAAACCTTTGATAAAATGTAACAGAAAGAAAAAATATATTATAATAACATTAATAATAATAATACTTATAATAGTAATAATTGTAATTTTTTGGTATTATTATTTTAGTTATTATTACTATTGCCATTGTAAGAATAAAAACTACAAAAAACAAAAAAATAATAATAACAATAATTATAAGGCTAAGAACTCAAAATGAATGAGTATAAAAGTTTGACAGCATTAAATAAAAATATTGTACGAATAAATCTTAATGATATAGATAGCCAAAACAGCAGTTTAATGATAACTTAAAATTGATCTCTATAGCCAACGTTTTTAAAAGTGAATAAATTATATTCTTTGCTTTCATTTAAAATTAGCAAGCAATTTATTATCTAAAAATGGTGTTTTCATAAACAATAATATTTTATCATACATTGTTGCACGAATTTTTCGCACCCTCATCGAAGCGCATTTCTGTTTGTCGGCATTAAATTTTAAACTTATTTAGATGCTGTAAATAATCTTGGCTAGTGAAAAGCTCTAATTATTCTTTATTTCAATTAATTAAATCAAGTTTAACCACTCGTTAAACATAGAAAAAATGTCATATACACGTAGTGATACGTTTTGATGGATCGCCATTCGTATGCGATGGCAATAATAATTGTACAAGGTTTGTCAAAATTCTAAAGGCGTCTAGAACGTCAGGGATCGCGATTAGTATGAGTCTGGGTTTGAAAGCTTGATTTCTGGTTACCAACTGGAAATTGACTCTAAAGTTGATGGAAAGAAATAACTGAGACGATGTTTTCGACTGAATTATCTAGCTTTCCAGCAGAGAGAAAAGCAAATAAACCACCGCATGAATAAGCCAAATGTTTGAAACCGGTAAGTAATCACATACCTGGGTAAATCCTGAAAGATTTCTTTAAATTTTTTCAAAAGTCTAACTACATTTAACGTTACAATTTTTCGGTTGCGTGCTTTTGAAGTATTGCCATTATTTACTAATGTCAATTTTTTTTTAAAATTGTTAAGATTTTTGACAATATGATCAGGGGAATTTCCAACGTCTGACACTGAGTGTAGCGCAATTCAAATGATTACTTAATTCGTGTTGTCCAGGTGCCTAATTCGAATTGAATTATCAGTTATTCAGGCAAGAAGTATTCTAGGTATGGGTTTGACTATGCCTCCGTTCGTGGCGGACATGTTTCTATGCATGTTGAAACGAAAAACTCTTAACTCTTAAAAGAAGTTCAACTATGCAAATGTTATGTTGATAATAAATTTTTGGCCACAAATAACCGTTTGCATGCTGAAGAATGGCTTAATAATTTAAATAAATGGTATCGGAATATGCTATACGCTATTACATACGAAAATGAGCATAATCTACTTTTTCTTTATGTATTGCTCAATCATAGGACTGATGGCACCATTGGCCGACAACTCCTCCATAGCGGAACATTACCAGGGCAATATTTCTTTTTCAGAAGTTACTGTCCACCGATATATTTCTAATAAATTGTCAAAAAAATTTTTAATAGAGCGCTGCGTGTTAGTTTGTCTGACGGTGTGCTTTCTGAATTGGACATTGTGCATGATAACCTCATCATTATCGGTTACCCGCCAAATTTAATATATAAGTAAAAAAATATTAGTTAAATAATATCTTTTAAGAATTAAGAGCACATTGGTTGCGTGAGCACTGATAACAATTACATTAATAAAGATTGCGATTTTATATTAACACCTGACCCATTATGTACATACATTTGTCCTCACGATGCGTGGTTTCTGTTCTATAATGACATATTAGGAATGGTTAGTTAGAACTTTGGGTCTAAATGGATTCAACATGAGCTCAAACTATGCTTCACATCAAGGAAAGGCTAACCAAAATACATTAGTTAGTATATGACTGAAAACTGTGTTTAGTAGGTGGCAAGATGTCTCAGTGGTTAGAGCACCAGATTCCAAAACAAATGTGCCTAGTTTCAAGCCCTGTTCGCGTAAAGTCCTGGACAGTACGTAAGTAGTACCCAAATGAGAAGAAAACCGGTTTACTGGATGAATTTCCTTTTCTACTTTAAGCAATAATTATATAATAGTGCAAATGTATTTAAATAATGGGCCAGCTGCTTAAATATGTTTTGAATTTTTTATTGCCGATAAGAATCCAAAATAATTGCAACTAAAATTTAAACGTGAAGAGGCGATGTGGCGCATATAAATCTGATAGCGTTCTGCCTTAGAAAAACATGTTTTGCAACTGAGTTAGTTTTGATTGCACTATATTTAAACCCCTCTATCTAATGTGAAATGTAATATGTAATTTGATTTGTAACCTTGGAAATCTTTAATAGGCAGATCTAGTAGAAGGTTGGATTCGGGCCTATTGGAGTACATACCAAATTGATGAATGTAAATAATGCTTCGTTGCACGTACATAGATAAAAAAAATTATATTGGCTTGAGAGAATTGCGAAATGCGAGCCAAATTATTTTAAGTTTCAATCACAGCTAGGTGCTTGAGTATGCCTTACTATTTGGAGGTTATCGCATTTCATAGATGCTATCTAGAAGAGTGCAAGTAAAATAATTTGTGAAAAAGCATTAAAATTGAGCGTTCCAAGCCCTATGCAAATCAGTGTTTTCAGTTAGATTTCATATATTTGAATTTTCCTGATTAATATATATATATATATATACATATTTATTACTTGTTATGTAAACAGTTTTTTTAGTTAATTAGCCAATACTTTCATTACAAAAATCAGTAAACCAAAATGCGACAAACGAAACTTAGTTAACAACCTACCAAACAGAATCAGGAAGATCCGCTCTAAGCACAAAATCGAGGATGAACTGGGCTACCTAAGGAAAATATTGCTAATGATGTCAACCACAGACCACGTCAGATACGCACTAGAGAGGATACCGTCAAGCCAGTTTTTCTAAACTTACTATTTAGAGGTGACGTACCGGCCTCAATAGAATAAATAAGGAGAATTTTCTCAGTGTTAAAGTTAATATCACATTTAGCACACAGAGAATCATGACGCTGGATGCCAAACATCAAATACCAATTCGTACAAATCATTCATAGTCTACGAATTCTCATGTATGTGCTCTAGCACATCTATTGTACGTATGAAAAAGCAATTGATCAAAAGAATCCAGCAACATTTACCACAGAAAGTCACTAAAAAATACTTGGCATCGACCGAAAAATGAGGTATTTCCGATCATTTATTGGAAACATGGCACCCAGTCCATTTGACCAATTTCTCAATTTTACAGAATGCAAAATCATAAAGTTATTATATATTTAAGAAGCCTTTTATTTAAAACAAAAAACAAATGGCCTAAATATTCAAAAGATTCATAAAAATGGCATTCTAATCGACTGGCCACGAATCACCAAATCCAACAACAATTTACTAGCATCCAGGCACGACCGAACACCCTCTCGACCAGACTCAACAAACATTCAATCCGTTTGGAAACAAACTGAAGGGGAAAACAGCTGAACATACGGAGACAGATATTTCGAAACAATATGAGCATTCAACACTGCAATCCGCATCTGCGCTGTTACCAAGTGGAGAAAACAAAATTGCCGAACAAGGGGAAACGAAAGACTACACTCGGAAAATAGCATACGTACACGTAACAGCCAAGAGTGCGAACATTTGGTTAACTCTCAAGCCACCAATACAAGAACGACCAGATCCCAGACATCACTTTGCAATACAGCGAGAAAGACCTTTACATGCAAACAGACACACACCGACACATACTTATGCACACTAAATAATCCGACAAACAATAAATAGAAGTAAACCCGAGTCAGATTTGTTGCCATCCACAAAATCAAATGGAAACCCAGGATGTACATAAATATAAGATTTAAAGTGATGTTTAGTAGTCTCGAAATAAATGGCCATTATCCACATTCACCGAGTAATACACTCATTACAAAAGCAGTGTGCCAAAATCCCACAAAATAAACTTTGTTATCAACCTAGCAAGCAGAATCAGGAGTCAGCTCTAAACACAAGATCGAGGAAGAACCGGGCTACGAGGTAAATTTATATATATATATATATATATATATATATATATATATATATATATATATATATATATAAACATATGAAGAGACCTTTGATAGAAAAAAAAGATTTATTTGTAATTTATTGAAAAGTTTCAATTTCCAAGAATTATTCACTTACTATGCCGCTCAACTTTTACACAGGCAATTAAGAAAGTGTCAAGTTGACATACAAGGAATGGAGCCAAAACCAAAAACCTGCCTCTTGGCAAAATAAGCAAGCAAATTTAAGCATTATAATCTCATATTAGTATGCTCCATACATCAAGAGTTTGTACTGTTAAAAATGTGCCGTTAATGGACTAGTGTTTAATAATGTCGATAGGGGAAATAAATATAATATTGAAGTCTCTAACGAATTTCTAGAGAAGCATGATGCACTTATTTTAAAATATTTCAGTTTGACTGAATCAGACAAAGAGAAAGAATCCCAATTTCTTTGTACAAAACTCTGTATATTGCAAATGATGAGATCCAGATGACAGAAATACGAACAAAAGCAGCACTGAAAAAAGTATAATGATTCTACACCACGATTTTTGCAGGTAAACTAGTTTGGGCTTCTGCTTAAACCTGAACTACATGTTGAGTATGAGCATTTTTACGTAAAACACAAGCTTTTCAATTTTATAAAGAGGCAACACATAGAAAGTCCCAAAGAATTGAGACACACAGCAAAATATGATTAATGAAACGTGACAAAAATTTAGGTTTTATTCCATGAATGCTAACGATCCCATAAACGATATGATTACTGTTCTTAATGATTAACAAATATTCAAACCGTGTCAAGAAAATACAAACAAATGTGATACTAAAAAGTGTTCAATATGGCTTGCCATTTTAAATGACTGTGAAGCAATTAAACAAAGAATCGATGACACGAATTCTAATGAAATTGACAACATTGCACGTCATCTCAAACAAGCAAAACCAGGTGACACATATAGGGCCAGAATGTGCGGAATGCCGAAATTGCAAAATATTAATAGAAACAAGCAACTTGGCCCATGTCAATAATTAAGACTTCAAAAATCAAAATGGCGGACAAGCTAATAACAATCCAAAAGTCAGAAAAAATTGTGTTCGCGACACTATTGTATTCGTAAAATACGCAAATTCTCACAACGTCAAGCATAACAACAAATTTCGTTCGGTGGAAGAAACCATTTTACCAGAATCCCTATCGACAAAATCATCCACTGCCTCCATAAATTCATCGATTCTTACCACATATCATTACACATACCCACAAGTCATCTAACAATTCGCCTAAATATGTACACAAATGATGTTCAACTCAGATTTAGTGGTCCATATTTCGCATAATTTCACGAAATGTTCATGGCCAGGCAGTTAGGGATTCTATTAACTGAAGCTCACACGTTCTATCTGGATATAACAAAACCAATAAAAAAGAATTTAAAAAATAATTCCATAAAATTCAGAGATCTATTGATGACACATTTATATTCATAAATGAAGATGTAGGTGAAAATGGTGTGCTTAAAGATTTTAATGACATTGAACATTTTATTAAGTTTAAATGCGATCACGAATCACTCGGTCTATTGCATTGAATCCCTTGAAATAACACTATTGAGACAGGAATATGATTGCCACGAGTGTAAAATATACCGAAAACAGACATGGACTGGACCATACATCCATAATCACAGAGCTGTTCCAATTTCTAAAAGTAGAAACTTTTCAAGTAACCATACCTGCTAAATTAATGAAACCTGTTCTGAAAATATTTAATACCAAAAATTGGTGGTGCTCCAAATAAATTCAAAAGAAAACAAGTACACGGATGTTTTGCTGAAGTAAAAATGAAATATAATTAAAAACGAGAAACAGAGGAAGCCGTACCTAAACAAAACACGGTACATATCATTTTACCTTTTATAGAAGACACACCATTCTAAATACTTACTCAAAGATTCAAAATAACGGTGACATTTTAGATGTGCATTGTTGTATTGATGATTGTTTATACTGTAAAACATCTGCTAATCATAATTTTAAAGGATTAGCATCCTGAAATTGTGCAATCTAACATTGTATATTATTATGAAAGCATTAAATGGTCTGTACGCATTGTAGAGAGGACTGGGCTGTTATTACATAAGCAACTTGAAATGCATTATAGACTATACGTATGTAAAAGGTGAGATTTTCTCAATAAAGGAACACATTGTTTATAAAAATACCACTACAAGTTAAACAGATTTCCGGCTATACTTCAAAACAAAAATAATAAAACTGAGCGGACTACGGAAACCAATTTTCCCACAACATTCATCCTCGACTAAATTATTATTTTTATTTATTACATTACCATTTGAACACGTCTGCTATTTTGCAACACATCGTCGAAACATCATACGTATGTTCTCCAGACGTAGCAATCAAAATATATTATTTTAATTTAAAAGGCATATGTGTTTCTCGATGCCTTTTCGTTGTTGTAAAATGTTTATAATCAATCCAACTTAATCCGTTTTGCTTTACAACATTGTCTATATTAGATATCAAATAGCGCATTCGAGTTTAGTTCTGGTGAAAAGAAATTTGCCAATTTAACTTTGTATTTTATGCCTGGTTATTTAAAAATAGATTTATGCATCAATACACGATTTATTTCATAATTTAACTTACAAATGCCTAAGAATGACTAAATTAAAATTCATACATGATATAAAATTTCAGTTTTCGTACTTAACACAAAGAAAATTGCAATCACTTAGCCAATTGCAAAACACAGCAAAACTTTCCTAATTTACACATATCGAGGCAGTTTAAACAGAGAATTAGCAAACAAGAACAAAACCGCACTTTATATAGGATATATGGCATTTCCGTATACATAAGTTTGCCGTCGTACTTTCCTGATGTGTGGGAAAGTTTAGATTCTTTTAGTAACGGTAACCGGTGCCATTATTCTTTGTTGGGTGACTGATAAAACAAATGGGTTGATTTAATTAATTTTCATCACCAGCCGCGCAAATCAATGATAGCTTTCTTTAATTTACGTTTGTGCTAGATGACACACTGCCTGACAAAATCTACAGAAACTGCACGTCTGAATATTATCCATGTATTAATTATAAAATTTTGGAGGCATTAAACCTTGTAAGGTACTGAAGTACCAGGTAATTTTGCCGTTATTTGTCGGGAAAATTTACCCAATTTTTTTAAGGATTACTGGATCTCTTATACATTATCTGTGTAGAATTGGCAAACGCACCAATTGTCACTCCGTTGAGATACAGAAATTATCTATGGAAATTCAGGAAGGAATAATCACCTAGACATTTAACTCGCAAACAATAACGTACGTGATGATGATAATACTGTAAGAAAAATGTGCTTTAATAAAAAATCACACAATATAAAACCTATATGATAACATGGAATATAAAAGCAACAAATCAAAAACAACAAAAAACAATTAGAATAAAAATAATAATAGTGATAATAGTAAAAATGATAATAATAAATGTTATTCTTCTAATACAAACAATGGGTGTAATAATAGCAATAATAATTTGTTAAATAAGTATAATATCATAATTATTAGTAGTATAAATAATAGATGTGGCAGAATTAATTTTAGAAGAAATATTAATTACGATAATAGTAATAGATATTGTTAAATTAGTAGTAGTAGAAGTAGCAGTAGCAGCAGTATTAGTAGAAATAGTTTTATTAATAGTAGCAGTATTAGTTGTAGTAGTAGTAGTAGTAGTATAAGTAATTGTCGTTGTTTTAGTAATAAAAGTTTTAGTAGTAGTTATACTAATTAATCGTATTACGAATTATTCGAAAAATAATAATAATAATAATAATAATAATAATAATAATAATGATTTAAAAGTATAATATTAACAATTGTCTTTTACTACATGAAAATTTAAAAGTATTTACAAATTTTAGGATTAATTTTGTAAAATTAGCATAATTGATAAATTTTTACCTACACTGACGTTTGGTTCACATATAATTAAATTCAATTTTATCAGAAAAATTAATCTGCATTCATGCATTGTTGCAATTTTTAGTTGATTCATGGCTCCATTAGCACTTTGCAGCTTTATTATCAAGAACAATTTTAGCTATATTTTAACTATATATTTTTGTGCATGTGCTACCTTATTACGCATTTAGCTGCAGGTGTTGCATACAGGTTACTCTGAAATCAGAAAAAAATTCAACTTTTAAATAAGTGTACAATCAATGTTTTAAAAACACAAATTTTGTAATTTTAGATAATTTTGAATAGTGGTTTTTGTCGAAATGAAAATGGGTTAAAACCGTTTATTTTGCAGGATATTTATAAATTAGATGTGCTTTAAAATTATTGTCAATTCGTCTTTCAGTATCTAGGGATGAGATTTTAAGCACCAATTGGATATCCATAAAAGTTGACGGGAATCAAAACCCCAAGCAAATTATTTTAATCCCTGCAACTCCGTAAGGACGCTTTGCTACATAAAAACCGCTAAAATATTTTATTTATTAGTCTCCGTCAAATTTAACGATATTGATTTTAAAATAATTAGACTTAAAATATGATGAACATTAATAACCTGGTTTCACTTTGAAATATATAGTATATAGTATATAATTGCTCAAAATCTATACAATCATCTGACTGACTTAATAAATAAAATTTATTTTGCGGTTAACTTAGTTTTTAAAAATCTAGCATCAGACGTACTCTACCTAGTGTGAAAGACATATTCTAAATCTTCTTCACAATTTAATTGCATTTGGTATTTTATCTGACGCAATTGTGCTCAGTCAAATGCAGTAGGAGATTTTGTTTATATTTATTAAAGTACATACCAAAGTAGGATAGATTCTGCTCATATATCTATAATTATACATAAATTCAAATGCCAAAAACGTGACAAACCAACAAAGCGATTTTTAATTTAAATCAAGTCGAGTTTGGTGAAAATTTTTCCACATTTTTAAATAAAACCTTAGATAATATTCCGCACGTCATCTGAAACCAAAATCTCAAAAATGAGAAAAATTGGAAAGCTGTTATTTTTCTGGTAAATTTTTACAAAGTTTACCGGTATTGTTAATTTATTTTTTCGGATTAAAAAACACAAACAACTGATTGGTTAATAATTGAAGAAGATATGTCAGAGAAATTTAATATAGAGGAGAAATTGGGTACCAGCCAGCTACAATGATGTAAATCACTCGTGGTTTTTACCTGATTATTTATTAGCTTTTGAGATGGTCTCGGTTGCTATTATTCTTTATTTTCATGATATCACACATATGAGAACTTTTGACGTCTACATAGTAGCATATTTTTTGTAAATATGTATCAATATAGTGTACTTAACATTAAAATGTAAGAAGCTGGTATTCGTTTTCAATTCATAAGCGTATTCCCTAGCTTTTCGAGAGGAAGATTAGCATAAACGGCGTAATCGTGTATTTTAAAGCCAGTTACAATTTCAAAATAGTTCTATATTGAATCTCCCCTTGAAACTCAAATTATTACATAAATTGAAGAGAACAGAAAAATAAAGAACAAACTGTTCAGAATATGTTTAATACCGCACATGAAAAAATAAATTCATCTCTATTCATAAAGTGCGAGTATTATATTCAGATGTTTGATATACTAATGTTATTTCAATTAAGTTAAGTTTGAACAGTCTCGGGGTAAATTAAAATAAAGTAGTTTGAATAAAAATTTCAAAGTGTAACGGGGGTAGAATAGTGAATTCTTACTTGTAATCTATTTCACGAAATAGGAGACATTTTATTTGGAGCACAGACTGTCTACTGAAGACAATTATTTGCCGGAAACGGTATATAAAATCAATAAAATGGTGTCAATCGATTTCACATTTTGAATTAATGAGTAACAGCTGAAATGTACCATAATATTTTAAGGTTACACTTTCAAAGTTGGCACTTTATACATTTATATGTCTCGGTCATTACGGTTTGCAGAAATCCAACTCAGATCAAGTGGCATATGGATATTAAAAGCGATGAATGTGGATTCAATGTTACTTGAAAGGAACTGCAGTCATTGTCTGGATTTTCAATCAGTTCTTCAAATAAAAATCGCCCCAAATTTAGTCTAAGATTCCTTAAATACAGGAAAAGGCTTTCGAACCGTTTACTTTTGTCAATAAAATCTAAGGTTACTATTCTATAATTAAATTTGAATGAAAATATAAACAAAACTATTAAGACATGCATTATACAAACGGCTCTACAATCGTACTAATAAATAATAAATAATCGCATATTTCTACAACTAAACAAATCAAATCCCTAAAAATTTAATTCAACAACGGACTAGCACGAATATGTTTGTAGAAACCGTTAGACAAATAACAAATAGACAGAACAAGCCTCAAAATTATTATATTAAACTTCTATTAACTGATGTATATGCAGTCATAAGTGGCCACACATTTACTAATGTGGAAAAAAATAGCGAATCGAAAGTATTAAATCTAAAATAAGTTAGAACTTGTTTCATTAAAAGTGAAATTATGCGGTGAAGTTGTATTACGGCAACATTTCAAACTGAGACTTGACGGCAGGAAATAAAGAAGAAAACTTCAATCATTCTTGCAAATATTTTTAAACTAATGAAAATGAGGAGTAAAAGCGCAGATGAGCTGACTAAAGTAATTAGTTTAAGGTTAATGTCAAGCATGAAACAACGAGTACGAAGCTGGACGTTAGATTGTGGTAATTTCCATGTACTGGGATAACTTCTAATATGCAATCAAATACGGAAATTGATTTAATTTAAACTACCATTGATTGCCCGAATGAAGATACCTATTATTTAAATCAAATATATGAGTTTGGGATAAACCAAATTTATTATATATATAATTAAAAATTAATCATAGTATTGAGTAGCAAAGGCAATTTATCCAGTAAACTATTTTTGTCCTTTTTAGGAAATTGTCAATTACTGCCAGAATTTTGCCGCTGTAGAGCTTTAGCTAGAGGTCATTCGATTTGTTGTCCTTGATTCCAACCACTGCGCGCACCCTACGCGTGGCAGAAATGCCTGAACAAGTTTGCTTCGAAAAGTTGAATCTGTCAAAAGGATTAAATATATTTCGTCACATTTGAAGGTTTGGTTATTGTAAGTGGGCTATATAACTATTTTTGATTTTCTTGAGCATGTATAGTCACATAATAACGGAGGGCATTACGTATTGCTACTCGTATGTCTATTTGACTCGTTGAAGATAAATTAATCTTGACCTCAGCATTCGAATCTTAATGAGGTCAACAAGAACTGCTTGCGTTAACCATTTAAGCATTGTTAGAAAGGTTACAATTTCCTAATTATTTCTAGCTATCTTACAATTCTCGTCGTGCTTTCGTGTAGTTTTTTAACTTTCATGAGTTCCTACTTTTCATCTACACAAAAAGTAATAAAACTCTAAGTAAATCTTTCCATCACATGTAACAGAATTTTATTTCCTTATAGTAGTAGTAAAGAGAGAAATGAAAAGCTTTAAAAATGAAATACGTTTTCAAACATTTCGATTATTAATTAAGTGTACACAAACTTGGCAACCAACACATAATATTAATAATAATGATCTGTCTGAAAAATATTCCCATTTGGGCATTAATTGGATATGTACAAAAACCTGTTTACTATTTTTAAAATTGTTCTGTATATGACAAATGAAAATAGGGTAGATAAAAATGTAGGCAAATAAAAACTATGCCTCATGAAGTAGAAAATACCCGTTGAGAAATCACGGTAAATTTATTTTCATCTATAAGCAATTTGTAGTTTAAAATTGGCTTACTACTTCGATTTCTTCGCTGAATTTAAATATTAATACTTTACGGATGCTTATTTTTGAGCATCCCCTATGTTAGGGATTTGAAAAATATGTATTAAAAAGAATATTGCGCACCGAAAGTAAATACAAACTCCATAATTTATTGATCTAGTGTGGTAGAAATAATTATTTGCTTAACTGTTTCGAAATTTTGATTGAACAATTTCTACGCAATAACGTATGTTATCATTTTTACAGTTATTAAATATATTTACAAATTAATATTTAATCACTCTATTGATTGTGAGAATGGTAACGAAATTATCTGAATCAGAATTTCCAGTTAAAAATAGATATAAATCTACTGTATCTAACAAGTTTTGATACATAACAAAACTACCTTTATCTGAACCCAGAAAACTTGTTTCGAATTAAAGTTGCCACCAACCGTTCAATAAGTTATTGTTCAATTGAATAGTCTTTATGTTTACGGAAAAGTTGCAGGAATGTTGTATTCGTGACAGCAAAGAAATTGAGCAATGCATATTTATAGCTTAGTACCATCTGTGAAAGAATATTTGGTGTTAGATCCGCATATCTGATTGTCCATATCTAATACATGCATTGTGATTTGATCCTTGTTAGTTAGATTTCTGACGTAATCTGTTATTGCGCATGGAAGATTGAAACGCGTCAATACGTGTGACTGACGGTAGATTAGCAATGCTGTTCGACGTGTTAGATACAAGGAGTTTGAAGTTTATTTCAAGCACGCCAATTTGGTTAGAAGAATTGTTTCCATTCCCCGTGTAATCCATGATAGTTTAAAATCCCCTAATTTCATAATAAATAAAGGTACAATTGATACAAAATGTAATTATTTGAACAGTATTTAATTATTATAATTTGTCCAGTTTTACAAATAAATATAGATTATAATTAATAAACAGATAAAATTTTTGTGCATATTATTCATGCCACCTATAATATTTGGACAAAATGACTCTCCTCTATAAAAATAGTTTGTCAACATTTACTGCGACATAAATTTAGTAAAAATGATGGCTAAAGAGAAACAGTGTTTGATTCAATAACCTTGATAAGACTAATATATATCGTATGATTATTAGTTTTCAACTTCGTAATGTAGACAATTTGCAAATGGGACTAGTAAAAGTTAAATATAAATGGACAAAGTACATGGAATTGGTGTTTACTTCAAGCTCGCATACTTGATTTAGAGAATTGTTACCACCACCCGCGCAATCAATTATTGTTTACGTACATGGACGAAATATCAGATAAAACACAAAATAACCAGACTATATGATATTGGTTTGACTGTGTAGTATCCCATTGGTGATACACGTATTATTTAGGGCTAAACAAGAAAGTTAATATTTGATGTTAATTTAAAAAAAAGATGCCAACTGACCAAAGGTAACAACGGAAACGAGTAAATAATTAATGGTGTTTTGTGGCCAAACAAATTTCAGCCTGACCAGGCGGTAGTGAATGGAAATAATCTGGCGTATCTCTATTTTAATCTCACTTCAGATTTCAACATTTTTCTGTCCCTGCGTTTTGAAAACGTGCATATTGGCTAATTTGACTGTGCTTCAGAAGAAAATGATTAAAAAACATTTCTGTTATTGTTAGATGCATTGAAGATTTCAGTGATAAAGCCCACAATAGAGAAATAAAAAAGTAAGAATTAGACATGATAAAAAACTAGCTGACTTGGGAATTTATAGACCTCAAGAATGTGATAATTTAATCGGGATTAATAGAATAGTAAACCTATCAAGATTAAATATTGAGAATGATCAAGTTGAACTACTTAACCGCGGTTTAAGCATGGCTATTCCTAATGAAAGATTGGTTAGCAACGAATTAATTACTGAGGCTGTCAAAACGCCACAACTTCTTTCAGATAAGGATAGGGCGAAATTTGAATTAGATGTTGCCTCAATGGTTTTAACACACCAAGAGGTTAAAATTAGGCCAAACTAGGAAATTAAACGTCTCAGAAAGGATTTTGTATAAAATAATTTTATATGTCTATAGGCGGATAAAGGAGGAGCTACAGTTCTGATGAATCCATTCGATTATAACAATATAATGATAAAACAATTAAGTAATGCTGAAGTATAAACTAAAATAACAAAAGACCCTACTGATAAGTTACAAGGGCAAGTAAAACTATTAATCAATAATATGATTGTTAGTGAGGAATTGGATTCGACGCATGGTAAAACTCTCATTCAAAGAGATTCATTTGCACACAGAGTTTATGGTTTAGTGAAAGTGCATAAGCCGGGCATTCTTTTAAGAATTATAGTGCATGTACAACACTCCTCAACATATAATATTTCTAAATTTTGTACCACAGAATAATAAAATATTCCTATTTCTTAGAACATACCTTGCTAAACTCATATCATTTGGTCGAAATTGTTGATAAATGTGTACTAGATGAAAAGGATAGATTAGTAAGCTTAGATGTAGTATCTATGTACATCAATATACCGGTACCTGAGGCTCGGGACTGTTTTCGACATTTTCTAGTTGATTACCACTTAATATTAGAAGGAAGCAAAATGACGAATGGACACGTCATGGAGATGACGTGCATTTGTATGCTCTCCAGTTAATTTAAATTTCGGAAGGAATTTTATAAACAAATTCGAGGCGTTTCAATGGAACAACCTTTTTCGGTCCCAATAGCTAATATCTTTATGCATTATTTGGAACATAATCTTCTGGATAAGACATCACTGATGCCGAAATTGTATCTACGTTTCTTGAATGACAAATTAATGATCTGGGACCACGGTGATAATGAATGAAATGGTAAATTTCTTAAATTTAGCTAACCGAATGAGCGAACTCTAATTTACCTTAGAATGGGAATCATCAGGTGAATTACCATTTTTGGATGTCGAAATTATTTAGAAATGGTCAGAAATTAGAAGAGATATTTATAGGAAGGACACTTATTCAGGAATCCTTCTTAATTTCAAGTACAATCACCCGTATCGTATGAAAGTCCGTATCTTAAAGTGATTAACAATATGAAGTCTTAAATTAACAGATATAAAGCATGGGAAGTTAGAATTTGGTAGACTACGCCATATATTCAAGGCTAATGGTTACCCTCTTCATTTAATAGATGCAACAAAGATGGACGTCGTGAAAAAATTTAATCCTAGTTTGAGGTACATAAAAGCGGATAAGGAGAAGGAAGAGCGGAAGGTCATGGCATTACTGAACTCTATATTAAGTAGGAAAGTGAAATCATTAGCTTTAAAATATAATATAAGGACCGTTTTAAAACAGCCACTTACACTTGGCACTATACTCTCTAACCAAAAAGAAAAGATTGAACCCTTAGACACTTCAGGAATGTATGAGATCTGATACAATGCTTGTAGTCTCAAGTATGTTGGTGAGACCATGCGCCCAGAAAAAGTAAGAAGAGGTGAACATAAAACTGCGTGTAAGTATGGACATATTGATAAATTAGATCTTGCTCGTCATGTAGTAGGAGACTGGGCATACTATCAACTGGGAGGAATGCAAACGCATAGCAATGTGTAGTAGTAATAGGGTGACGAGATTGATTAGGGAATCTATAGAAATTAAATCTAGAGATAATATTATGAATGAAACAGCTGTTGAAAAATCTTTAGGTCCGATTTGGAATACTGCACTAGCTAGTGGAAGAAAAAGGCGATTGCATGAATTGGTAACTGAAGCTAGCTCCAGTAAAAGATTAAGAACATCGGATTAAGATTGACTAATTAGTGGATTTATTGTTCAAGTAATAAATAATCAATTATTATGAATATAGTCTTTCAAAATTTCATCTCTAACTACTCGTTTGATTTTAAAACTCTTAGTGATTTGAACCCTAATTTTGTGTCTTTCACCCCCATCCTACCCGTTGATATTATTCTAATAATACAATACTTAGAGGAACTAATTTGTCTGACGCGTGCAAAGGGTAAATTAATGTCTATTGACTGCAGTTTCATTTAGATGTACGTACATGTGTATCAATTATATTTTAACGAAGTTTTTTAGTTATGTATACACATACACATGCACATGCGTGGCGTGCACCTATTTAATGGTATGACAATAACTGTTATTAACTAGTCTATCTTGAGTGCAACCCAAGTGGTTTGAATTGAAATTTAACATGTGCATTGGTCTTTCGGACTTCTAGTTTTATCACTCATGGCATGTTTTTATGACGAGTGTTTGTGAATAATTGGTCGCCCCTCACCAGAATGTGTGAGGGTAATCGTATCCAATGAAAGGTCAGTCTGAAGTATAAATATTATGGCTGGAGGAAATAACGCGCTGGTTTCATTAATTTCGTTTGTTAAAATCGTGAGGTATATTGCGACTGATGAAGGTTATCGATAAGTTTAGCCGAAATATTTCAAAAAAATAAAACTACTGGAACAATGAATGCTGTGTTAGTCAAAACGCAGATCACATAATTTTTAGATACTGTTTTTTATGGATAACTACTTTATAGGCAATTGTGTATTAGGTCTTGACCATCTGGTAACAGTTAGATACTGTTTGTTGCGGAGAACAAATATATATGCAATTATGTACCATCCTATTCACTTATAAGATTGTACCGTCCTATTTTCCCACATACCTTGCCCAAATATACAGTGGTTAAAGGGCGTAATACCGGCTCCTACTAATGAGTCGCCAGTAAGCACAAAACGAATGTGCACGAGATTATACATTCCGTTCAATCTGTCTTTGGTTTATCCTTCTGGTCACAACTGAAATAATTTGTTACTAGTTGCGCAACACCTAATACAAAATTGCATCTAGTACGAAATTAGTTCAATTATGTCCAGAAGGATAAATCAAAAACAGTATGTACGGAAAGTATAAACTCGTGCATATTCGTTTCGTGATTACTTGCGACTCATCAGTAGGAGACAGTATTTTGGACGAAATTTTTTTTGATATTCGCATTAAAGAACGCTACTGTTAATTGTATTAAAGCTCCCATTCGTAAAGGATAACGATTTATTTACAGCATAGCCATAAATTATTTGTATAATAGAAGAAATGCAGTATATAATTTGTTCAGTTCTACTGTGAAGACGGACGTTGCAAACTTTCAGAAACTCAGTGAGTGTTTACAGCAACGAACGTCACAATTCACGGTAGAACGCATGTTACACTGTGGGTAAATGACGAAATACCAGCTCCGACTGATGAGTTGCCAGTAAGCACTTAACTAATGTGAACGAGATTATACTTTACATTCATGCTGCCTTTGGTTTATCCTTCTGGTCACAACTGAATTAATTTGTTACTATGTGCGCAACACCTTATGCACAATTGTATTATATATATATATATATATATATATATATATATATATATATATAATAGTTCTCCACCACAGACATTAGCGAACACTTAAATATGAAGTTGTAATTTAACGTAATAATGACGAAATAGAATTTTTCGTTGTGGTAATCTCTAATCAGTAGCAAGAAGAAGCTGCCAGTTAATGCTAATATTGATTTTCACGAATGTCCACCTAAAAAGGTGGCCAAGCACGACAAAAAGGAAGGTGTCTTCAATGATTTTCGGCGAACTTTCTCCCCGAGGAGGTGGCAAGTTTTGAACTGATAGATGATGAATGTTGGAATGGTTTTACTGCGCCTCAGATTAGACGTCATTTAATTATAAATCCAATGAATTCTGCAAAATACATCAATTTATAATTCTCTAACAATCCAAAGTCACAAATACTGCTTCAGAATTGTCTGGTTTGAATCAATAGGACTTAATTTCTCTTGTTATTTTAGATTTTTCTTCTACAATTAAGCGCTTATTCATTAGTCTAATTTGTTAAAGCTTTCGGTGTTACGTCTTGATTTTGCCGTCATATTTTCCAATTACATATATTTCATTTTATTCTTCCTTTTTCTCAATCAATGCGATTACCGCTCTGTTGCATATTAGCCAGATTACTTTTCACCAATTATTCATATTTTGATCACTCGGAAGTGGAAATTTATTTCTCGTTAATTTTTAAAATAACTTGAAGATTTTTACATCAAACGTTTTCTGCATTCGTTTGTGAACTCAGTTTGACGGAAGCAACAATTTCGTCCGAAGTTTACATATCATTTTCTTGAACAAACATAGGATGATCAGTAATTGCTAAAATTTTATTAATCGAATTACTTTTGTTATAAGAACTATAATTGAAATTAGAATTCATTCGTTTATAATCAAATCACATATGATCTAGCAAATATTATAGAATGCAAAGAACATTTGAAATGTGTAAGAGACTAACGTATGACATATATATAAAGAATGAAACAGCCAGGAAATTATTTCATATGCAAATATGGTATAAATCGTATTTAACTATATTTTGACAGCAACAACATAACAAAAATTCCTTAATTTAATCAATAAACGGAAAGTCACGAAAACACAATCATAATAAATTGACAAATGATAAGTTTTTGGTTACATCTTTAGAAAGCAAAGTGATTTAGTTGTACAATTATAACTTGATAATATAAAAAACATTTTCAACACTCGTTTTTTAACCATGTAAACGTATAGTCAGAGACAAAAATAAATGGATCATTAGAACAAATTATTTTCGCCATCACGTAGCAGTTTAAAGCAAACTCACATGGAGACAATTCTCTGAATTTGGCTGGTAATTTTTGAACAAAGTTGATTACCTGCAAGCTTTCCAATCAAAGGCGAAGAGATTGCAGACGTTGCTGATCTTCGACCTGTTGCAAATAATTTTTAATTGGATCCTTATGAAAATCCGTCAACTGGTTCAGATTAAATATTTCTTTCAATATGAAAAACAAATTGCAATACTTCAAACCAAGATCGACATTAGACTAAATGAAATAATTTGTGGTATTTGTTTAAAATGATAGTAATTTATTTACAAATGAAGTGTTATGAATAATTTTTTAAATATGTATTCTATATGTGTGGATAGTTGTTCCCATTAGTAGTTATTATTGTTGTTAAATACCGAAATTTCTGAGATCTGGCTATATATTTCATATGCAATATGTGCTCAGCTGAAATCAGTAAATCATGTCCGCTTATGGAAGTTGAGCCCATTTATAGTACATTAAAACATGCACCAATTTAGCATCTCTAACATATTATAACAGTTAAATACTGTTTGTTGCGAGGAACTAATATATATGCAAGTATGTATTAGGTGTTGCGAACATAGTAAAAAATTAATTCAGTTGTGACCAGAAGGATAAACCAAAGGCAGCATGAACGGAAGGTATAATCTCATGCACAATCGTTTCGTGCCCTCTGGCGACTTATCAGTAGGAGCCGGTATTACGACCTTTAATCACTATATATTTTGGTGAGGAATGTGTAATAATAGGATGGTACCGTCCTATTATAGTTTTTCAACAGAAGGAATGCGATATTATTTTGATATATCATCCTGTTGTTAAAATATTAGGACACGCAAAATATACTTCTGTGTTATTAAAATTCGATTTATGCAAAATCGAAATTTTCAACTTTAAAAATATATCCTAACCTAAAATGTATTTGAATAGTTACGATCTTGACTTATCACAAGAGTAAATTTCATCCAATTTTAATTTTAATCGATGTTTCGCTAGCAACGTCTTGTCCAATTGGACACCATATTACTAAAAGTACAATAAAAATAAGAATCGTGAGATACACTGTATTTGTGCATTTATTCTTATAAATTTGCATTCCAAAGATAATGAAATATAGAAATTATTTTATCTTGGGGGTTGAGGGCTGCATTTTTAGTTTTCTACATCTTGTACAGTCATTGCGATCTGATCCTCGTTAGCCAGTTTTCAATCATGCTCTGTTGATTATTATGGAAAATAGAAACGTGTTTGTATGTGTGACTGACGGTAGTATTGTTATGCCATGCTACGTCTTATATTGGTGTTTATTACAAGCTTGTAAGTGGGGCTTAAAGTAAATAAGAACGATAGATGGCGGAATCCACAAAAGGGCTGGAACACAGATTGTGTGGCCGGAATAATTATTCCTTTAATCGGCCATTTGTTACGCCTCGGTATATTATCGCTATTTAAATAACATTTGAAGCGAAGAAATTCTGTACAAAACTCTACTCTTCGAGAATGAATCAACCAAGAGTCGGGTCGGGTCTTCTCGTTCCGGAATTACTTTACTTTAACCGACCCAGGGCGGATTACCTAGATCTCCGTTTAAGTTCAAATCAAGTTCAATAGCGACAGGTACACAATTTACAGCAGAAACTAGTCATTAATTATCAGCACATATCGATTGTCGCTCGTATTCCTTAAATTTGTCCTGAAATTGTTTTCATAAATTCATTTTAATATATATTGAAGTATGCATTTAAACAGTGTTATTATTTGAAGGCTTAACAGTAAATCATACTATATTACATGGATTCATGCAATGCAAAATCATTCATGCACAAGAAATACGCTGAGCTGTACTGCACGGTCAACTGGATAGAGCTGATTTCACCGATTAAATATTTATGAATTTTTTTATACATTAATTACGCTTACAAATTTGCACAAATAAATATGGCAATTTGTCAACGTCATCTAAGCAGAACCGTAATTCACCTAGTTTTACCTGCTTTTCTATTGTAGGTTTTCGTTACAAGTGAATGGTCGCGGTATAAACCATTAAACAATTTGAATTTATGATGAAAAGTAATTAAGAAACATGTGAGATAATCGTTTTTATCTTACAAATTGTAAAACTTTTTTTCAACTTTTAATAATAGAGCACTTGTCCATTTTGGCCCGATGAATAAATAGAACCGCAATTGATTCGAGTAATATTCAGCTACTCTAAGCTGCGGCTCGAACTCTGTGTACATTTAGTGAACCCAACTGATATGTGTGCGGCACACATTCGTTTAAATCGTTATTGTGAAATTGTAATAATCTCGTAACATCAGTAAAGAATGTAAATCAACATCAATAACATAACTTAGAATCAAGTGCACATTATGTTAGATCTGATATCAGAAATAGAGTCTAGTGCAGAGTGTTTGAAGTAGATATTTGTCGCTGATTGAAATCAAATTTTGGGGAATGAAATAAACTGATACAAAAAATGTAATGTCATTTGCACACCTTGAGTATTTCGACGTTCTGGAGTTATCATCAACGCTCAGCTGCCTACTGATGATCGAGGATTAACCCGAAAAACTCGGCCTTGTTTTTCCGTTGACTATCAAAATAAGATGGGTGATATTTTAATGTCTGCCAAATTTATTTAAATTTTTGCTTATATATTCTGCGCAATTAGGCATTGCTTACATACGTCAGTGCTTAAATCTGCCTAAGTGTATTTATCATATTCATCAGTCAATTAAACGGAAATGAGAATGAGGTGGCTGATAGTTTACCTCGTACTGAAATCAGTTCCATAGCACATTAGAACGCCAACTTGTCGCTATGGCACTGCATTCAGACAAAGCAACAGATGGACAGAGAACTCAAATCGTGACGAAGAATGATCTCAGACTAATTTACTACTTTAAAGCTAAGTGAAGGGGAGATAATTGCATATGGCATGGAAAGAGACTTGACCAGTAAAATTTGGCTCCAATAAGACTGTTCATGTGCGATACTTAATTAACACCATAATTTGAGTCCCCCTAATGTGGATTGTACGAGAATACTGCTACAAGAAAGGTTCTTTAGACCGACCATTTGAAGAGACATTACTGAATGAGTAATAGCTTTTTGGTCATGCCAACTCTTCAGTGTCTTTTGTCGTACCCATTCATAATTTGAACATTTTGAGCCGCCTAACGCTGGTTTCAAATTAATCTATGTTGAAACTAGTGTTCTACTTGACGTACGTGGCTTCCGATATTGCATGACCATATTTGATCGACCTACAAGATGACCTGAGGAAATACGAGTAACTGGTAAAAATGCAGAGAATATTACGCTCGTGTTCTTGATACACAGGGCGTAAAGTTGTGGTGTACCAGATATAAAAGTTACTGATCAATGTGCCAATTTTGTGACACATGTTTTCCAAGATAATTAATATTTTCTTGAAATCGATATGCGAAGAAAAACGGCGTTCAATCCTAGATGTAACGGTCTTGTGGAACACGTACATGGCGATTTAAAGGCGGCGTTATTTGCATCTATTGATAAAAAAATGAAAAAGAAACGAATAATGTATCTGATAAAACTTTGTTTTTCTTTTTGCAGATAGAAAGGATACTATGAATATATATATATATATATATATATATATATATATATATATATATATATATATGTAAGAACAAAACAACGTACTCCATGGAATAACATTTATTAATAAATCTTATTTCTACCAGTATCTACAGCCATTACGGACGCAATTACAATGAAAGCGATGACACACCAAATGACGTTACGCAAAAGGAGTGGTCTAAATTGCGCAAAAGTAGTGGTCTAAATTGCGCAAAAGTAGTGGTCTAAATTGCGCAAAACAAAGGCTAGCATAACGAAGAGGAGATTGGTTACGACAAATGTACAGTGGGATTGGATGAACGAATATACTAACGAATCCAGAACAATGGCTGTAGATACTGGTAGAAATAAGATTTATTAATAAATGTTATTCCATGGAGTACGTTGTTTTGTTCTTACATTTTCAAAAATGGTGAAATTAGAAACTATCAATATATATATATATATATATATATATATATATATATATATATATATATATATATATATATATATATATATATATATATATATATATATATATATATATATATATATATATATATATATATTGCGAATAAAAGAATTAAAACTGGTTTTAATGTTGTCACATTGTTACATATCTATAGCGCGAAATTTTATTTTATTTAATTTATTATAAGAAATTCAAATATTTATATTTATATTTATATTTATTTTTAGTGTTCAATGTAACTACACTACCCGACTGAAATAGTGCCCATGAGTGTTATCTCGATAGAATGAAAATGATTTAAAATATTCGGTAAATTTACCATTTCAAATTGATAGAACTACTGTAATATTATATATATATATATAGATCATATGTATATATATAGATCGCATATATCATATAGATATATATATATATATATAGTCATTTAAAGATATATATATACAATATATATATATATATATATATATATATATATATATATACATATATATATATAAATATGGTTTGTGAAATTCGTCTAAGGCTTACGTGCATTAAACGCTAAAATGATAACAAATTTTATCAAAGCTTGTACAATAACAGACCAGGTGAAGGATAACTGTTGGCTTCCCTACATGATAAAAATGTAGTGCTACAAGAAATCAATAGAAAACAAGGATACGAAAAATATTTCATAGATTGCATTGCAACAAATTAACCAGTACAGTGGATTGCTCAATGCCTGTTAAACCGCCATAAATTGCTGCATCATCCTTTCGTCGATTTCTTCTTCTGATTTATTTCTACAATGATGTCACATTTCCTTCCGCAGTTGGTAGAGTTCATCCAATCCAGCTAGAATAACTGTCTCCCAGTTTCCATGAAGAAGGCAATTCAAATAAGATTGCTTTTATTAAACGATTTAGAGACTATAATAGAAAGGGTTGTTGGATTATATAGCCTCATCGAATAACTATAGCAGGCATAAATTCTTTTAAAAATTTATAGTTTCACAGACAGCTATGTGTGTTTCTACGACAAAGACTCAAAGATTAACTTTGTTAAATGGAAAATGCATAACTAAATAGTTGCCAGGTATCTATCTCTTGACACCATAATGGTCAGCGAGTTGATTAAATTAATCACGAATTAACTAACATAAAAAACACACACACAATAGATTCACATAAAACAAGGTTTCGACAAAAAACACAATTAACCAGGTTATAATGAAATTATCATCTTACAATAAAAGGGTGGTCCAATTAATTCATGAATTAATTAAGAAATGCAGGGAAAATATATAAAGTAATTAGATAGAGGTAAACAAAATAAATATGACTGAGGCATTAATAGGAAAATGAATCAACACGACAGTCAGTGCTGTCTACCTACCATACCAGGCAGTCATTTCTATGTAACTGCTCTAAGATAACAATGATTAATCGAAGCATCCAGGTCGGCCTAGCTTCACTACCACAGTTGGATTCAAGAATAAAATCTAACGGAGAGATTACCTTCTGAGTGAAACCTCATAAACGGCTCTCTATAAACCTATATTGGCTCATACATTTCAATGTGAACAGATGTTTATAATTGTCTATTCTATACCCCATGTAGCTTAGGTTAATTAATTTTTCACTACTCTTGGTCATCCATTTTGCGATTAAAAAGTTTCAAAACAAAGGATTGTTCAGTTTTCAAGCCTATAATGCTACTTCATTGAGTAAAATTTAAATTTATCTTTTTTTTCACAACCCCTTTCGTGTGCCGACTTGATGCCGCTGAATAATGGAGTCAGTAAAATATTCGCAAGGTGATTTGACTGTTGCAAATTTAAATTTCTAACATGTATGATGAAATATTTGCTATGTAGGATAATATCAATCCGCAACTAATTAATATTCACGGTTCTCGTGTTTTTAACAAACGCCGGTATTCGCTTTCATCTATTAATTAAACTGCAATTTGTTGCACGAAACTTCGACTAATTAAATTTGTGAAGATCAGATAAAAATTTTACTAGTGAAAACACAATTTAAATGTTTCATCAGATTCTCGGCTATGTTTACTATTTTTGTGCTAAAATGAACAAGCTCTTACCATAGTTTTTACCGTAGACTTGATGCTGTCGTCAAAGATCTAAAGTAGAATCTTATGATAATTTTTGATCGAATAGCGCCAAGTACAATCAAAACCTATTCGATTTTCGTGTATATTTTATAATTTCGAATTTATGTTTTAAAACAAGTTATAATGAACTTACCATTATATCAAATTTGCGTCACTCCTTTCAGTTTATTACAAATTACCAAAAAGGTGAATTCGGGTGAAATAGCTTGTAGTTTTATTTTGCTGCAGAAAACGCACGTAAGGTCTTCGAGCCTAACTTTTGAGTGGAAGCATAAAAATTCTTGCTTAATTTCCTATTTCGCATACTCTATCCACTCCAATTTTCATTTCTGTTTGCACTTTGCAAATATACTTCTATTCTTTTTTTAAAGACTTGAGTAGCAAATGCGACAGTAGCATTTCCCGTCTCTGACGCAATTTGTTATCATCTTTTCTCATGATAACGATACGAGGAGCAAAAATATAAATGGTAATGAGATTTATCTATGTGAACATATGCAGAAAATATCCTTATTGTTTCTAAAAAAATTACAGAATAGTAAAACGAAAATAGTTGCTTAATTTGCTTTTGAAAGCAATTTTGAATACATTCCTATTAAGTTTTGTTAATTCAGAATCGAAAAAAACGCTGTGTGATTGAACCAAGTTTTTCCGAACCCAACATAATTATTTGTTCTGAACCTTGCAATAATTTTCAGAAATTTTTAATAAAGTGTAAACACATGGTAAATTTATAAAATTTCTGTCCGAATGATTTATTACTTTTAAATCATTCACTGCCGCCACAATTTTGAAGTCCTAATCAATAGTGGCAAATATAGAGATTAGAGTGACTGACCAGAATTGGAATAACTTTTTAGGCAAAACAAAGATCTGGGCACCAATCAGTCGAAACGAAATGAAGGCGCATTCGTTTTCCTTTGAGAATTTGCTAGCTCCGGTCTAACTTAAGTTCATTTTGCGGATATGAATTATAAATTGACGGCATTTTTCAAATCGCACTATATAGCAAAGCAACTTTCAGTTAACAATAATTGATTGCGCGGGCGGTGGTAACAATTCTTTAAATCAAGTTTGCGAGCTTGAAGTAAACACCAATCCCATTGTATTTAACCAGTCGTCGAACAGCATAACAAATCTACCGCCAGTCGCAACGCACTGGGGCGTTTCGACCTTCCATGATCATCATCAAAGTACGACGGCAAACTGACTAGTGACGATCAAACCGTATTGAATATATATGGAAAACAAAATTGGATATGCGGCTCTCACCTCTAGCAGTCTTGCATACATTGAACTTGACTGGAAACGTCGGTTGCACAATTTCTATGCGTCACGACCATTAACTGTTTGCAGCTTTCGCCACATATACATATATAGGCAATAAAATTTAACAATAATTGATTGCGCGGGTGGTGGGAACAATTCTTTAAATCAAGTTTGCGAGCTTGAAGGAAACACCAATCCCATTGTATTTAACCAGTCGTCGAACAACATAACGGCGGTAGTTTTGTTGTCGTTCGACGACTGGTTAAATACAATGGGATTAGTGTTTAGATCAAGCTCGCAAACTTGATTTAAAGAATTGTTAAAACCATTCGTGCAATCAATTATTGTTTAATTGTATTGTCTATACATGTATATGTGGCAAAAGCTGCAAAAAGTTAATTTTCGTGACTGTATAGAAATTTTGCAGCCGACATTTCCAGTCAAGTTCAATGTATGCGAGACTGCTAGAGGTGAGTGCCGCATATCTAATTTTGATTTCCACATATATTCAATGCGGTTTGATCCTCGATAGTCAGTTTGCCGTCGTACTCTGATGATGATCATGGAAGGTCGAAACGCCCCAGTGCGTCGCGACTGGCGGTAGTTTTGTTTTCTTGTTCGACGACCTGTTAAATTCAACGGGATTGGTATTTACTTCAAGCTCGCAAACTTGATTTGAACAAATTTCAGTTATGCGTTCTTACATATCGTTTCATCCTGTAGACTGGTTTTGTTTTAATTGGGAACTTATTATATTCCGGCCAGAAATTGCAGCATGCAGGGCTCGAACCTGAGCACGAATGCGTCGGAATCAATAAACAAATAGCCACCCTGCCGCACACTACTCAGAATTTTCATTTATATACTAACTATTGTAATTCGGTTAGTCTTTTTTCTTTTTTCCATTTGGACTTAAAGTTCCACCTAACCCTCCCCAATCTGTCATTATTGCAAAAAACTATTCATCCAGAAGAGAACACGCATAATGCTTTACTTTGCCTATTAAAAAGATGACGAAAAGATTAAATGTTATTAACAGCATAATACACCATCGCTATCATTTTGATCATTTCGACATAAAGCACACGAATAATTTACCGTGACGATGTGGAAACAAGTCTTTCATCATTACCTTTATTGGATTGTCATGTGATCAACTTTGAAAACAGATCAGCGTTATTTTCAGCCATGCTTCTCTAAAAAAACGGTGCAAATAGCGTCGAGCTTAATTACACGACAATGCCGTAGTTAAGGTGCAAACGACTGTCCTCGTGGATACGCTTACTTGCCCTTATACTTAGTTTAATAATTTGGTACTTATAAGAGTGAGTAAACGTTGACTGCTACTAGCGAAACTTCTCTGTTTAAAAATAAACTGGCCTTAAGCGATTAACGCAAGTCAATCAGCACACATGACAAGTTTGAATGATTAATTGCCGCAAGGCGCCAAATAAATCATCCCCTGAATTTTCATTCTATAACCATATTTGTAGTCGGACAAATTGCTTAAATGATAGACATAGACATAAACAAGCCAGACCGGCAAACCGTAGGCAATTTTGAATGCTTCAATTTTTTAAGAAAAGAGGTTAAAGTAATATAACCGTAAGTCAAGCGAAATATTTATAATTGGAAAATCACTAAGTATCCTCTCTAAAATAGCTTAACATAGAAATAATGTTTTGAAAATTTAAGTTCAATTAAAATTAGAATAATAATGAAAAAAACTATAATGTCGAAATCCATTATCAAAGTCATTTTTTTTATGAAACTCATTGGAAAGCGTTATCTGACGCATTATCAAAAAAATAATATAAATTTTCCAATTGAAGCGTATTAATCCCAATTTAATTTACAAAAACAGCAGTGTTTGCGAATGAAAGAGCCACTTAAAATGAAATCACTTGTGAAGAAATGATTAGCGCTTTTTTATGCGCATTACGACCGAGATTGCTCAAAAAAGTTTTTGTTTCAAAAAAACCTAGAGCGGCATTATTGCCATTTAAGTTTGATAAACAAACCGAAACTAATTTTTAATAAAAGCTTTCTTTATATTTAGATAAATTATTGTTGGTGTGTCACAAAGATTTTTAGAGGATCCTATGCTCATGGATATTACAAGATTCTTGCCAAATCATGTTAAAGTTAATCTCAAGTAGATCTCTTTCCTGTAGTGTATTTCACATGATAATTTAAGAATAATTGCGCTAATTTGTCTAGGTTATCTAGTATCTACCTTTTCGAAACTGATAATAAAATTGATCGTGATAGCAGGTTCAATATCATTTACAAAAAGTACACAGTCTACTATTAGACTATAATTCAATTTTAGATAAAATGACATACATAGCTATATTGTAATTATATTTTAAACATTAAATCTAGTATATATATATATATATATATATATATATATATATATATATATATATATATATATATATATATAAATCGCACAACATCAGAGCAGGAAAAATTGGCATGCATTCGCGTCATTTATTGCAACTGACAGGCATACTAAAACGTAGCAATTAATTGATGCCAAACATTTTATTTTCTCCTCTATAGTTCTTGTTCAGATGCTATTCGTAAATCTTACGAGTTATATTTCAACCAATTATATTCTGGTATATATTACTATATTGTCTTTAATTAAGAACACAATCGCCATTAATATACACGCGATAAAATTTGAATGATGTATACAAATCATAGTTCACGTGAATAATAATTAGCCATGTAAAAATGATATATTGTCAATAGAACTATGCTTTGGTGCATTTGCTATGAATATGCAAATAAATGGGCTATTAATATGGTTAGAAAAAGCACCATGACTAAAATGTCGAAATAGCATAATGAACCATGTTAACCAAGCGAGACTATGGCAAACATTCCCCAAACTAATGCTTCCAAGCCTTGAATTCGTCAAGATTAAATGAAATACTGTGCCAATATTAAAATGAATATTAATGAATTTAATCGGCAGTGTTTGTGAGTAACCTATAAATATTATAAGATTATTAAGGCAGAGCTTAAGTTATTATTAAATAAATTAAATATGAAAGTAAATTAAATGCAAAAAATGACAAAAAATTTAAATGTGCGCACACATGCAAGAAATTAAATAAGGTGTTTCATATAAATTCATAATAGGGATTTTTTGGACGGAAGAAACATTGCGCCTCAAGTTGAAATGCTTTAAATTCGCGATGTGAAAAAAATTGGCGGTATAACCGAATTTACATTCGAATTCCCTTGGAATTAATTAAAAGCCGTTAAAAAGTTATTGCAGCCTTAAAAAGAAATATTTAAGTCGGCGTCCTTCGTAGATATACTATAAAAAATCAGAAATGCGTCTCTGGCTCGCACTAGCCTCCAATATATTGCATTTGACTTGAGACATCTGCTTCACCTTATTTCTCTGAATTAAAAAGCACAAAACCTTTGTAGAATTTGCCGCGCTTATATCCGTCCTACACTTTAATATGTATAAATTGCACGGGTGGTTGTAAAAAAATTTCAAATCCAATTAGAGAAACTGAAACAAGAAAGAATCCAATTTTATTTCACTAGTCGCTCAGCATAGCAAAACGTATTACTTTATATTCCACCTAACAAAATACCAAGTTTATAATGAAAAAATATATAATGTCCATTGCCTTAGAATATTACACAGTATATTTTTTATTAGGACAAAAAGGCAAATTTTTTTAAAATTGTAATATGGCCATTTATTTCTCGACTACTAAACATCAGTTTACAATCTTTCATTTATATACATCCTGGGTTTACAATTGATTATGCGGGTGATCAACAAGTCTGACTCGGTTTACCTCTATTTCTTGTTTTGGCTGAGTAGCAAGAGCATATGCGTAGGTATGTGTGTATTCTTTGTGTGTGTGCGAGTATTAGGATGTATGAGTCATTCTCGTTGTATTAAGATTGATGTCTGGGGTCCAGTCATTTTTTTTTTGATAAATTAAGTGTTAACCAACTGTTCATATTGGTTACGTGTACGAATGTTTTTTCCAGGTGTATCGTCTGTCATTCCGCCTTGTTCCTCAATTTTGTTCTGTCCCATTGGTAATGGCGTACACTGTGTGCGGATTGCAGAGTTGAATTCTCATAGTGTTATGAAATTTATGTCGCTGATAAAAATAGTTTCGATACCGTATGTGCAGCTAATTTTTTTCTTTATTTTGTTGCCAATCCGATTAAATGTATATAGAGTCTGTTTGTATATACCTGTTAAAATAATGCGGCTTAATATTTATTAATCAAGGAAAAAAAAGGATTTTTTAATTGCCTAAATTATCCGCATTTTCCGGAAATAAACGAGCAAAACGAATAAATATAGAATATTCCATGCATTTCTGCGTAACTACTGATTGATTAAACAATAACGAAATATTGATCACAACAAGTCTACAAACTTGCCCAATCACTGCATGCGCGGGGTGGGACAAGAGCTATTTAGATCAAGTTTGGAGACGCCGAGTAACTTCTAATTATTCAATCTCCTAGAAATTGGTTAAAACTCCAAATTATAACTTGTGTAAGCTTATTTTTCGACATTTCCTCACATCATTTGACCAGAACTGGTGCATATTTATTAAGTCTGTAAGTCAATACACTCGGTTTGGACACTTGATTAGTTCTACATATAGTTTAACTTTACGGTAGAACAATTTCGGCTGTTGCTTTGCAATAGGTGATTTTGAGAATACAGCATAAAAATAAAAGTATCCTAATAAACTTATCCTAACGGGTCAGATAAAATTTTGATATTTGCTGACATGTTTTGCAATTAAGCAATTACACGCGGAATTCGTAGCGTTCAAAATTATTACAGTCGCGTAATAGAAATTAAAGGCGTTGTCTAGATGTTTGCTAATGATGCTGCGTAACATTTTACATGCTGAAAATGCTTATTTACAAAGATTATAGTAAAAATGTCGAGTATGATAATTAAATATCTGTTTAATGCTACGTTATTTAATAAAAACAAAACAGAGCTGTCTCAATCATATTGGTTGATGCGCCAGTTTTAGGTTAGTAAATATCTGCGCCATTACTTACCTGTAGGTGTTGACAACATTATTACATCTAAGGCAGGCGATATGCTAGAGTAAATACAATAAGCATATATGCTATAATGTAATTCTGTTATTGTTTTAGTGCAAACTTTATTTCTAGCGAGAACCTCAGAAGAGGCAATTCCAATATTGTGTGTTAATGTAATAATTATTTTTCGTCATTAAAGATACGACCATATCAACTAAAACATTTCCATTATGAAAAATACACAAAAGTTGGGTAGCACTTAAATATTCCTCTTAGAAATTCTTCAATATACTTCGGCATATTTGAAAATGGGTCATCATTTTAAAATTTTGTTGAAATTATTTTTCTGTCTTAGTTTAACCTTAAATTGTAAGAGTTTAAA
Source organism: Eudiplozoon nipponicum (assembly GCA_029291075.1). Lineage (NCBI taxonomy): Eukaryota > Metazoa > Platyhelminthes > Monogenea > Mazocraeidea > Diplozoidae > Eudiplozoon > Eudiplozoon nipponicum. Next base: position 46,451 of record JAQBSW010003071.1, read on the forward strand.
TACTTAATTTCACAAAATGGATTCAAAGATTCATATAGTTGTCTGTCAAGTTATTTTGGCCAAATTATTGCATACAACCCAATATGAACGAAAGGTTTTCTCTCATGCAGCCATACATTTCTTTCTTACTAGCGACTTATCAGTTAGAGATAGAAAATCTCAAGAAATCCTACTATATATTTCTTGAAGACAATTGGACAGCTCAATCTTATAATCGTTCACTTATTCATGTAGTAATAGAATAAGCTTCATATAACTTTTTCGGAAATGCAAATTCAGTCAACTTAATAGATATTTTGTGTATCTTGCCTATAAATGTTATTTTAATCCTTGATTGTGGAGGTTAGAAAAAATTTGACAAAAATTGATAAAAATAACCAATATTGAATAAACACTAGACCTCGTAAGTCTTATATTCTGATCTCAATTAACATCAGTTAGCATATTTCTGGATAATCTTGACATTATATAATGAAGAAGATAATAATTATGTGCTGAATTTTGTGGAATACTAACATACATACTAGCATATGTTAAGTTCATGAGATAATTCCTTTCGTTTATCTTGATTTTAGTATCAGCTGATCTGATATGAACAAAATTGTGACATTACACAAAAATTGATTGCGCGGATGGTGGTAAAAAATTATTGAAATCAAGTTTGCGAGCTTGAAGTAAACACCAATCCCATTGTATTTAACCAGTCGTCGAACAACATAACCAACGTTGAGACTGGCGGTAGTTTTGTTATGTTGTTCGACGACTGGTTAAATACAATGGGATTGGTGTTTACTAACTGCAAACTGATCAATAAAAATTGTGACATGGCAAGAAAATTTTATTATTACGTGCATATGAATAATATATCCGCCGCAAAGATAAAAGTAATATAACGCCTTTATTATGAAAACTGTTCCGTTTAAAACTAACGGATAATAACTTCAATTTTTATTGATATATATAGAAAACAGAAATAAAGTTTAATAAATATTCTGTTGAAAAAGTTAGCATCCATTTCCTTTGTACTAGATTTTCGACAAAAGTTTATAATATTTGCATATAACACAAAATTAATATTGCTTCACTCTTCATTTAATGAAATCAATCTATATTATATTTATTGTGAAGTAAACTGTTCCATTGTACGCTCATTTTGACATATGATTTTAAGCAGTAAATAAGTAAGCGACAAATAAGGGATGTGAAACACAGCTAAAATAACTATTATTACGTCTAAATGTTATTTGTTAGCTAATTCACTTCTTTAAACAATTATTGTCTAAATGTCATGTATTTCGTTTTATGCACTCTCAATATCACGAAATTTAGTTTTCCTGAAATTAATAAACTAATGCATATTCCATTAATAGATAAGTCATTTATCGTAATAATAATTGATTCATTGAGGTATAATTAAAGATAGTATGCAAATTTAGAATTGGTCAGTTTATTGTCTGAGAAAGGAAGAATGAAATAAATTTTAGTAGCGATGAAGTGATCAATAAGTAGAAAACGGACTTGAGCAGCTACATACAAATTTTAATTGTTGAGACTAATCGAATTATTAAACGCATTCATTTGATAACACTTAAATTCAGCCTAACTCACATTGAATACTTACGCGGGTGTTAACACGATTCTAAACCATGTTTTGAAGATTTGAAACACAACAAATACTCGATTTATTTTAAAGGTCGGACAATATAATTGTTCTACCACCAATTGCAAAAGGTAGAGCCATTAAATTTCTGAAAAGCTGCTTCTACAGCGACCAAATTACAAAACATGATTGGTGTAAATAGAAGATAACCAGAAATGTATTTTGTTGCAACTCCTATTTTTGGATGTCGTACTTTCTGTCTTCAAATAAATTGTAGCAGGATGGAACGCTTTTCATAACGAGATGTCATTAATTTGGAATTAGAGAAAGCGCTTGAAGTATAATGTGCAGTGAACATTAAGAACTTGGTCCTCGAAACCATATTTTTGCTCTTTAGAATATTCCGGGTACGTTGTCACTTTAGATGTCTTAGTTAAATAATGCGGGCAAAGAATTTTCAAAATATTGTATTTTGGAAAAAATTCATTAGTGGAAGATATCGAATAATTTTGTTCAATCAACACAAATATACTGACCTGTTCTATGTACAAGAATGTGGTGTCATTTGTTAGATCAAATAAAAAAACTACAATCGGTTACACGTTCAAAGAAAATCATCATACAATGGATGGCGATCCTGAATTAAATATAAAAAGTCTTCGATATCGTCTAAAATCATTCAGTCATCTAATCACCACATACTAGATATTAGATTTTAATTAGAGAATATTCAAAACACCAAGACACACAAGTTACAGTTTTCAGGAAACAACGAGCGACGACTGAATGGTTTGTAGCACTGATCGCGAAATTATATGAATTTGCTACTGCGCATTAATTAGTGCAATAGATACGTTGTCATGTGTTGACGTGCAATTCTCTGTGTTATATTAAACTAATACATCGTGCCTTTCATATGGAAAAAATTCTGCTATAGCATTTCCGAATAAAATTCAAAATGCGCAATCGTGACTGATCTCATAGTTTCAGGATCAGAGAAATGACGAAAAACGTATAACCAACTACGCTGCCAGATAAAATGTCCGTGTTAAAAATTAAAATTTTACCGATCCCATTAGCCCGCACTTTAATTCAAAATCCGTATGATATCGAGTTTAAAAAACTCAATTACGATTCCTGGGAAATAAGCTTAGAAAATCGATTGCGCACCTTATTCATTATACAATTTAAGTAAATCTGGAGACATTTCGCTCTTCCGAGGCTACACAAAATGGTTTCATTGCGGCAAGATTCACGTAAACGTGATAATTATTTCGTTGTTAGCACCCCAACAAACCCTCCAAACAAATTGTTATTAACGTGGGGACAATTTATGAAAATCTTTTAGCACAATAGGTGCAGAGAAGAAGCAGTTGTGTTTTCACTTTTCAGGATTATTCTAAACTGAATTACACACAGAAAAAAACATAGATCCCCATTTATATATTTGTACTATTCAGTGCTCATTTCGTGATCATTAGAAACCAGAAAACTCTGCAAAATTTTATCGAGTCGGCTTCGATCTTCGTAGATGATAGAATGTAAAATGTAGAGTGCAATAAATAGAAGAAATGAATTTGATTCGTTTTTTCAAATATAATTACGTAATTTCGAGTTAGCTGAATTCAGAACACTGTTTCAATTCGAGGCAAAACAACCCAAAGACATAAAGTTAAAAATGTCTCTACTATGCTGCGATGCGTTTTAGTGACAAATTTTCATACTTCAGGATGGACATGTATTTTAGAAGGATCAAGCTAAAATGAATGTGTAACATTAAAATGACAATTTCAATCAATCTAAAATTCACCGCTCATTTTTATCTTAGTGATAGATGATAACTGCGGCGGAATTATAGGAGAAAACAATTCAACAATAATTAAACATTCGTGGACGTCACATAATTTAAAATTGTTCAAGCATATTTGAGTTGTAAATTCTTCAAGCATTTAGCAGTTATTCAAAAGCCCAACAGATTTATTTGACTGGATTTCTCTGGAAATACAAATTGTAGTGTTAGATTTCGCATAAACGCATTCTGATGAAAAAAAAGTAACATTATGAATTTCAAAGAAATATATAATGATAGGAGACTGCGAAAGCCTCCTCGTCTTAATTGTAATATTAAAGCTTTTCCTCCAAACATTCTTGGCCTCACCAGTCACATATTTCAATGTACACAGAACGTGCAAGTTATTTTTCATTATCACTCTCTTACAGTTTAATATTAGATCTACGAAACTTTGCTTTGTATACGCACTGGCCAATGTATTCATGTATCCCCTTAAGAGAACAAGCGTCAAAAAATTGAAATTATCAATGCACTTTCTATCTTGTTATTAATCGAATAAAAAGTAGGACATGTTGGATGTCTGAAATAAGATTGTGAATTCAATCCATGCATAAAATTTACTCACGAGGTAAAAAGAGAAGTCATTCCTTTCTTCTTGAAAATTCAAACTCGCTTTAGAAGGAAATAGTGATTTGGCAATGAAAATTTACGGAAAATTTCACTTGAATCTAAAATACATTCTCCTCAACAACAAAGACAGTAAATTCAACAAGGAAACTTCATGAACAACTAAGCAAATTGAATCATGAATATCGTCTATGAACACAAGATTCATGAAGAGCTAAGAAATATAAAGAAAAAATAAATTATATAAAACTACACAGAGCCTGTTAAAGATTTCAATGATAAACCAAACCTAGATCATTTTACAGAAAATACCAACACAAATGTGCTCTTACAAAATTACCACTTTATGTAGACATATCAGCCTTAATAATTAAAAGTCTGTAAAATAAAAGTACCAGAGGCAGATTTTACCATTAAAATGGTTAAAATCATTTTTTATCAAGTAAGATTTATATAGCTAATTTAAGGGATACATTTACAACTCTCTTCACATCTTGTAAAATTTACAAATGACCACCTGTGACCATCATCATCGTCATCAAATTTTCAACTGTATTTCCAAAAAATTGAATAGAAGCAACGGGACAAACGGCATAATTATTATCATCAAACACGCCAAACTCTGCCGAAATAGAAAAAGACTACTGCCTCAATTTTACAGAAATGCGTTTTAAACAGAGTGACACTCCACAACAGGTAATATCGTAACATGATAATCAGCCTGAAGCGAATAACGCATTTGAACATGCACGAATTACATTACAGACCTTATTAAAACACATTCCTTCAGTGGAACAATAATCATATCACAAGCATTGTGTTATTTCACAGGGATGACAACTTCTATCTACAAATTTACCCACCCATAAACCAACGCGAAACAACAAAATTTGTAAGACTGTTGTCAATAAATACAAATGTAAACTGAAAATCAGACTAATAATAACTTACTCGGCCTAAGGAGAATTCAGAAAATTGTTAACTGAGTGGATGAATTTGTTGCTAAGGTTTTACTATAAAAAAATTGGCCTATCTATCCATAATAAAACTACTACGATGTATTCTGCTTATTTTCCTATAAAAAATCCTCTCTACCAAATATGTAAATATATATATATATATAGGTATATATATATATATATATATATATATATATATATATATAAGATTTATGCAGTACTTTGATATAGTATCTATATTTTAAGTACAAACTAGGCAATGCCTAAAGTTGCAAAGCCAATTTATCCGTTAGACCAGTTTCGTCATTATTGGAATCTTTCTAAATAATATATATATATATATATATATATATATATAACAATGTTTATAATAAAGTAAAAGAAGTTCCTATTCAAAAGTGCCAATGTGAGGATATACTTTTAAAGCTTAAAATAATTTTTCCTGAATAATTCGACATGACGCATCAGAGTTTACTGTCAGAAGGAGATACGTTCCCACATAGTGTGTATTCTAGTGTTGTCAATAAAAAGAGATACTCACTGAGGCCAATTTTTAAATATAATTTGAATGATAAATTCTCTTGCGCACTGCTGTCCTTCTTGTTGTGGATTTGACTGTATTTAGTCTGCTCTGGGACAAGGGATAGCACCCTCTAGGTCGGTAAATTCTTGAATCTTTGATCACTTAATCAGTGTTCCGCTTATTGGTTTCGATCGGTTGGGCCTGTAACCCCTTTCTTGTGCGCTTATCATCAGCTGATTGACTGAAAAATGATGTTGGATCATGATTTTCCATTGTTTTACTTCTCCTGATATTTCGAGGTGCCTCACTCTCGCAGTCATCATTCAGGGCTGACACAACAGCGCGCAGGAGTAAACAATACACATTTGCCACAAGTTGTGTTTTTACTCTTGCACGGTTAACCCCTTAAAGGAGATCAGTGTTCAGCATTGTGTATGAATGGAAATTCTGATCCAACATCATTTTTGGAATAATCAAATGATATGTCGCAGTAGAAGTAACAAGTGAGAACCCATCACCGAAGCTACAAGTAGAGTAATTTTAAATGATTAAATCAGATGGTCAATCAATATTGTTATTCATCCGCTGATTTTAAATGTCAAAAATTAATGTTAATTTTTCAAACAAAAATAATTTCTTTGTTACACAAATAATCTGTTTTTGAGATAATATCCGTTACAACAGTCAATGTGATAAACTAACATTGTCGTTGCAATTGAATATATTAAATTTCCTCTATTGCTTATCGAACAAAAAGTGAACAAGCACTGTATTATTAATAGATGTCTTATGATCGCCAATGTAAAGCACGTATGTGAATGTTGCGCCATGTATTTGAAGCGAGGAATATTATGAACACCTGCATAGTTTATAGTGTATGTATGGTCTATCAAAAATGAAATATGTTTTTTTTATCATAAATTGTTCATGAAATAACTCTCCGAAGACGCAGATATCAATCGAATGCTTTATGTTTTTTCTTGACGATGTTTTTCTAATTTTGAAGTATAATGCTAAGGAAATTGAAAAATTCCTCAAATGAAATATGTGAACTGTAATTTACAATTATTCCCTAATAATTAGGCAATTATTATTCATTATTGCCAAATTGTGTCGGAATCGGCAGATGTAAGAAATGGACGTCTATAGGGGATGCTTAATCATCTACATACCTTAATTATCAAACTTTGTTTAAAAACAAATCGTCCTCACTGTATAAAATAAAAAAGTAAATATCTTTTATTCTAAGAAGTCTTAGAAAAGCTGATCTATATTATGAACAGGAGCAATTGAGGAGTCTTTAAGAGATATTCAGTGTAAATAATTAACCATAGAAATAATAGTAATGACAATGGACGAAGTAATAAAGAAATTTTGATTTAAATTGACCCAAGTATATCAAGATAAAACAAATTAGGACCGTAAGACTCTGATCATAACTAATTGCAAAATGAGAAGAAAAATAAAAACTTTGGAGTAAATTATGACATCAGAACTGTATTGAAATACACACTAGTATTAGGTAGTTGACTAGATCACCGCAAAGAATAGTAAACCGTTAAACAATTCAGAGTCATATAAAACACTGTGCAAATTCTGCAATATGGTTTAGGACGAAGAAAGTGTACATTCACTCAAGATAATAACAGGAAAATGGACTTTGCACAAATTGGACCAAGCTTTGCCTCAAGAAACTGGTCATCCAATAGACTAGGAAAAAAGGTACGCACTTTTCTTTACGTTGCCGTCGTAGTTTGACCAGATTAATTAGAGATTCATTTGAGGTAAGTACAAAAAATAGCATGATGAATGAGTTACGGTTATAAAATTCGCTTTGCACAATATTAAATAGGGCATAGACCGTTGGCGGGAAAAAGCGTCGATGAATCCTAGGTGTTACATTTTTAGGATAACAATTAAAACTGTTTAAACAACTGACACATTCGATTTTATTTATGCTTAAATTAAATAGTGTGTCTTGTTTCCCTATATCGACCTTTTACCGATAGTCATAACAATTATTTAATTTCCTTTAATTTGCTATTTTCTTTTTTACAATAACGTCAAAGAACCATTTTTCTAATCATATAAGTACCCGTTAATTCTTTTACCGAATTTTGGCCTCGAAATTATTCGCCTTTTGGCATTTCACTCGACCACATCTATTATTTCATTTTCTTTTTGTCCGATTACTGGCTTCCTCATTTGTTAATTCTTCATATTTCAAAGCGTCTTTCTTCCAGTGATTACTTGGATATCCTCCGTTTCTTTCACTTTTAGCGGGATAAACTAAAATCGATTATTTATTACTGTGGTATTACTACAGCGGACATTTTATTAGACTCACTCATTTACAATGAAAGAATTATCATTCAATGCAATTTCTTCTTGATATTTATTGATTGATATTTCGATCGAGATTACAGTCATCGTTTCCAAAATCCGCACACCTTATTTCGACAAAGCACCAAGTTCCACGACTGATGTGGCGATCGTAATATCAATACACAAATATTAAAATAATTTTTGGCTGAGTTTGTAATAAATTCACACTGGAAAAGAATTTTTTAATACAATGGACCCACATCACCAGGCGAAAAAATCTTTAATTAATATCCGAGTAGAACAATTTTAATGTTTTGAATTAAATCATCTATCGAGGAATATCATCGTGTATTAATCACTGCAAGTGAATGGTTCAGATATATGACTGATGTGGGTTTAGAAAAACATCAGAAACCAATTTAATAAACTACTGAAAACTTTGGCTCATTAGTACACGGTCTAAAGATATACAGTTTCTATAGAAAGATATATAAGTATATAGCTATATATATATATATATATATATATATATATATATATATATATATATATATATATATATAAATCTTCGTATTGAATAACGAGTTCAATATTAACAAGAAATTTGACTATAATTTATAACAATAAACATTTATAGATGCTTAGTTATGTGGCAGTTTACTTGCTTTATTCTCTTGAAATTCTGTGTTTTCCCTATTAAGTAGGAACTGTGATATCCCCAGAGAAATGTTTGCGAAAAACACCCAAGAAATAAAAGCATAGATCAAATAATCTGTAAACATCCAAAGGTAACGATATCTGCAACATATATATAGAGAAGATTAGAAAATCTTTTTCTAAATCACATTAACTCTAGCTCACTTTTTGAACTCGGAAACGCTGTAGGTTAAACGCAACTTTTAAATTTAATCGTGAATAAACCTATGATCATCATTAAAAATTCCTTTCAACTGCCATCATCAACACCTTTATAATATAAACAAAAGTTTTATAAATGGAATAACAAAATAATTCAACGAGCAATAAATTGTTAGGAATCGGATATTGAGTTATCTGAAACGTTTGTAAGAGTAACCCGACGGAATTCTTTTATAACTCAATGCATATAAAAACTAACTATTTCCTATATTACTAGCTCTCTCTCTCTCATATCCTCTCGCAGTTTGAAATCTCCGATTAGTCAAAACGCAGATCAGGTAATTTAAATTAATCCAGGTTCGCAAAAACAATCTTCATTTAAACCATCTTAATTTTGTGATTCGGAAGTGATCTTTATAAGGGGGAAGCTTTTTGTTTTTATCGACTTTACTTCCAAATGAAGCTTAAATAACATTAAATAATTACAAATTTAAAATGGTCAATTGAATAGTTTATTCTCTCACTCATAGGTAATTCTGCTTTTAATTGTTGCCTCGATTTTTTCATTCGCTTGTCTAGATGTTCTTTTTTGCCAAATAAAAATTCATTATTATTATATTTTATTATTATTATTATTAATAATAATAATAATAATAATAATAATAATTTTATTATAATTATTATTATTATTATTTAATAGTGAATAAAGCAAACGAATTTAATAGAAACCTGCGGAAAGTAAAATTTCAGCATATCTCTGCAGTTTTTAAGTACGAATCAACTAAAGGATGGTGCCAAAGTTGCTGAAGGCTATAGGACTTGCTTCTCAACTTAATTGCAAATAAAAAATATTAAGAACAACATTGGTCAAAGTCAAGATATAGCTCAATAAATTAAGGAAAATATAAATTTTCTTATTATCCAATTGAATATTGGCTAAATGCATATTTACGCTAAAAATGAATTCAAATATGTGCACTCACTTTGCCAACTGTCAATCCCAAATTTACCGGCTTTTTCTCCCATAATGCAAATTCAATTTTGAAACTATTAAATTATGAAAAATGTGTTCCAATTTGTAACTATGCCGCTTAATCGCCTCGTCCGGTATTCAGTAATTTTCGAAGTATATTAATCCACACGGTCAAGACAAAACATTGTTAAGGCTTGAAAAACGTTGCTTATAAAACTTTCACATTTACTTCTGCATAACTATGGAAAATTTACTTTATTACAGAATAACTAAATTTAATGATTTCTTCGCTTCTCAATGCTGAAATTGGTCTACCATCTCGATATTTCAATTGGAATCCATAAAATATTCTCTTGAAGGCCTCATATCTATCCGGCAGGCGATAATTCAAAGGTGAAGTCGATTAAAAAAAGCTTTTGTGATTCCCTATTAAATGGATCTTCCCGTGGATGTTACTTTTAGCTACAATTCTTTTGATTTTGATCCGGTACTTACTCGATTTCAGGAACTTTCACAAAGAGTTGGGTAAATAATTTGAAACAGATGCTCTATGAGTTCAAAAATGATTTATTCTAAAGCTTTAGTTATGTTAGAATGTTTATGCGCTATTCTTCTGTCATTTAATTCATTTTGAATTCTGGAATTTTGAAAAATTTTAAAGAGTATTTTTTTAATTTCAACCCGGATATTTTGCAATTATCAGTCAATGGTGTAAGTAGTTTCATTAAGGAAATAAGCAATTTGGCAGTGAAGATGAATGAATCCAATTTTTGTTTGAATATAATGAGTTAGAAGTTGAGATGTAGTACAATTTGTTGGGAATGCGTATAACTTGGCATTGTCTAGTAAGATACACGTTTTGAAAAATTAGAAACTCGTAGTTTCTAATTAGCATTAACCTATTATTCATGTAAGCATAAGGCCTGTTATTATAGACTTCCTTCATGATCATAGAAATTGCTTGCCCTGCGTTTATTTTCTGGCGAATATATACTTGTCCATTTTAATTAAATTTCTCAACACTTTTTATTTAAACCAACAGTTTATCTAATTAAATGAACATTGGTTGCGCAGGTGTTGAAAACAACTTTTAAATCGAGGACACGATCGTTATTTATTTATTTCTCTCGTCGTCCGCACAACCGATGTTCATTTAATTGTATTAATGTTCAATTTAATACCACGTCCCCAGGTAGCGTTGTGCCTATTCTATAATGACAGATTGTGGTTGTTTAGTTGAAACTTTAGGCATAAAAGAATGGTACATAGGTTCCAAATAAAGTTAAAGCAAACCAAGAAACATTAGTACGTATACAACTGAAAGTTGTGTTAAGTATGCGGCAGTGTGGCTCAGTAGTTAGGGCAACTTATTGGGAAACGGACTTGCCCAGTTTCGAGCCCTGTTTGCGGCAAATACTGAAAAGTTTGTAATGTGTTCCCAATTAGGATGAAACCGGTCTACTGAATGAATTGCTTTTCTACATTATAAACTGCTTAGTTTATACTACAGTTTATTCGTTTAGAATTCCTACAGGAATTTCTGGTAAGTGCGCTTGTTAATGGAATAGCTTCCTTCCGCTTTGGTACGGTGTTAGTGTACGATTTACAAATTAAGGCGTTAACTTTATGGTTAAATCTTCATACGCCTGCTTCATGCATTGAAGTTCATTTTTTAATCAGGTATTTTAATGAGAAATTGGAAAATTGTTCAAGCCATTAAATAAGGCATTCTTAAGGCACTAATACTATCCAATCATATGCATTCCCAACCTCCCTATATTACTTGCATTGTTTAGAAAATATTTCTCGCGCCTGATGGCGTGCTGGTGTTAGTCTGGACATCGCATCCTTGAGAATTCCGGCGAGGTGTTTCGTGTACCAGAGTAGTTGCCATTCTTCATACTTCCTCGGCACCAATCGCCTGATTCGTCTTTGATCGAATATGGGTCAGTAGAAACTGTCAATCAAAGCTCTCGATGATTGCAAGCTCGTATTTGATTCCGGAGCTGAGCTAACTATGGCCAAGCCTTTAAGTAAATCATTTTTTACTGCTCGTTCGTAATGTATGGCGCACAGATTAACCTATCCATTTACCTAAAGACTATGCTCTTAATGCTAACATATTTCACCTCCTTGTCTTACCATTGTTTGAAGAATTGAACGTAATTGTTTTTGCATGTGTGCTCCACTTCGACGACAATTAGGGCGTTGGCTCACACTCATGATGAGCAACGCTTAATGTAACACCTCAATTAAATTTAGGTTTCCTCATCAAATTCAATTTTGCCTCGCCCATTATATAGGCGTTCATGATCTCAGCTGTTTGTATTGAAACGATATTATTCAAACAGTTAACGTATCCACGAAATTATTTCGTGGGGAGGGGGGTAGAATTGCGGTATTAGTCCCGCAAAGATCCGAATGATCCTTATTATTTCCAAGTTCGCGTTGATTTCATCATCGCAGTGGCTGGTTGCTGATTCGTCCCCTCACCCCGAAGGTTTCCACATCATTCGTACTAACCGCTGTAGAACAGTTACGATCCAATTCCAGTTTATGGAATAAGTTTAGATACCTCATTTCCAGCACCTTCATCAGGTTTCTAATAGCACACAGTACTATGATGACACCATCAGATTTAAGCAAATTTTGCCCGTTTTATCCGATATTGTGAGCAGATTCGGCACGCCAATAGCACGTGAATTCTATCGATTGCTCAGGATCATGGCTTGATCCTGACCGCATCCAGTTTTCTGGGATCAAATATTAAAATGTAGTAGTGTTTAGATTGAACGGTTAAATCTGTTATTTGCGGAGAACTAATCTATATGCAAGTATGTATTAGGTGTTGCGAACCTAGTAACAAATTAGATTCAGTTGTGACCAGAAGGATAAACCAAAGGCAGCATGAACGGAAAGTATAATCTCATGCACATTCGTTTCGTGCTTACTGGCGACTCATCAGTAGGAGCCGGAATTACGCCCTTTAACCACTATATATTTGAGTAAGGAATGTGGGATAATAGGACGATACAATCTCCTAGACGAATGTGTAAACCTGCAGTAGTGAAGCCAACATCATATAAAGTCTCGACAATGCGACTTCTACGCTAACTCGCTCTATATAATGTATCTAAAGAGTTTACTACTATGGCTATTTTGTCAATAACCGATACCAACATTATATTACCGAAAAGGTACATGGTGCTAACGGTATGGTTGCCGAGTCGGTACATGGTACCAACATCATGGATATCAGTGTATGCTATAGATCACCAAAATTGAGAATTACAACTTTTTCTGAACAACTTTAACTCCAGTAAATCCACACATTCGGGCTTGATCGATATCAGTTATCACATTTCGCGGTAATCATGACATCATTCAATTTAATATATAACAGTTAAATACTGCTTGTTGCGAAGAACTAATATATTTTACTAAGTGATTTTAGTTTTGAAGTTCACAGATAGAACAATATATGCATCTTGTATTAGGTGTTGCAAACCTAGTAACAAATTAGTTCAGTTGTGGTTTATCCTTCTGGTCATTACTGAACTAATTTGTTGCTAGGTGCATAACACCTAATACATACTTGTATAGGTTGAAGTTTTTTCTATCAAAAATTGGTTTCGTTAGTGCACCTTTAATACCAGCAACGAATATCGTGAGGCTTTCCTGCTTAAAATATCTGTTAAAATAAGACTAATAAAACACATTATTGATCAAGTTCATAATAAATCTAAATTTGTCATGTATTCTAGTACTTTATTTGCCCAGACAGGAATAGACCTTAAAATAATTAGTCAATAATGTGTTGAAATCAATGAACTGTCCTTGATAAATATCCGCCCAATAAATGTGCTATATTGATGTTCTTGCCCATTTTCGCCCACAGCTTTTTCTAATGAATCTTTGTGCAATTATGTCAAACAAAATTCAACTTAGCAGAAAAATGATTACAAAATTCAACCTGTTGTAAATAATCCAGAAAATTTAAATAGAACATTTTTATGTCAATAAATACTTAAAGTCAATTCTTTATTTTTATACTCATCATGCGAAATTTATTTTCTGCACTTTATAAATTTTCAAACTGTTTTCTGATCCTTGTCCGGAAAGGGGCATGTGCATTCTCGGCACTTAATTATATGTCCTATAGCGCTATTGTCATCGTATTGTAAACTCATGCAGAGTAGGCGTGAGGGGTAATTTTTGTACCAAAAAATCTATATTTAGATGGTAGAATTTTATTATGAATTTTTTTAATAATTTAATCGTATTTTAGAATTGGGCTGAATAGCCAATAGCAAAAATACCATCGATCAACGAAATTTAAATGACGTACACACTTTACGTCAATCGCTTGTTTATTCTTTATCACCGGGTGCATTCGGAAGATTAAAGTGCTCAGGTACATAGCAACTTGACAGCCTAGTTCGAAAGGCCCGAAAATTTATTTTTCATTCATCCTATTTGCAACGATTAAATGTTAACAAATTAAAGCATAGTGAGCAAAATGTACATTTCACTTTCAATCGTAACCGAAGTAATTGAATGGCGCGAAAAATTATGTAGAGGGTATCACTACTGCTTAAACTCCATGGAAAACGGCTTTAGTACTGTACAAACAGAAAAATATCTACCAAGTCACGTATTATTATGAAAGAATCACGTGAAAACGAAACTGGAGAAGAATGCAAGTAAAACACGTTCACTTAGAAAAGTGTAGCATGAGTATCGAATTCGCATCGTTTCTAATACTTAACCTATACCGTTAGGAATTACTTTTTTTGAACAGATTTATGATAAATCGATAATAACATCATGTAGGTGAAATCAACTCCGGCTAGTGAAGGTTTGAGGAAATACTGTTTCCGTCAACAACAACTAACGCAAGGAAATTTGAAACTTTTTAACTCCCATTTTTACATGTTTAATGTCACTTCATGTGTAAAAAATTAATATTCTTGATATAATTGCATTATTTATACATTTAAATGGTTTTAAATACGATGAATTAAATATAAATCAACTAAATCGAAAGCTCTGATAGACACAGCGCTGTGCCAGCAGTACCTTCTTACGAATGAAGCTCTGTGATCAGGTTGTAAATCTTTTTAACAGGCAAAACTGATTACATTTGTGGCGGTCTATCTATTAAAGCGAATAAATTCATATTTATGTGTCACCATTCTTGGTTCAGCCGTGGTACAAGTTAATAATAATGTACCGCCTATTTATGATTGAATCCTGGTTTACAAGCAGGATCTACAACAAACTAAGATTATTGTAAAAGTGAGACCTATATGCTATAGCTATATTCATTTTGTTGGATTTGATAGCTTGTCGCCATGCTTACATGATATCAGCACAGTGAGTAATTGTTAATTTTTTATTCGTATCGGATAGCAAGAAGCCGAAGTTGTAAAGAAGCTAATTGTTCAGTAGACGGTTAACTGTTGTTGGTTTTGTCACTCCAAACATGTCAGACATGTTGAAGAAATTTGACAATCAATGATTTCACGGTTGGTGATTATAGTTCTTTAAATCAAACTTTGGTCTTAAATAAACACGGACTACTTTTTATTTAATCATCACATAATTCAGCAAATCAATCAAAAATCGGAATTATATGCACGTTTCGATCATCTGTGATCATAATCTTACCACAACGTTACCTGAATAATAAGGTTCAAACTAAAATTCGTATATCACATATTAAAAACGAAATATGCATCTCTCACTCCAAATAGCCACCAAGATATTGAACTTGATGGAAAATGTCAGCTGCTCAATGTTTATGCAATCACGACATTTCTAGTCAAGAGTAATGTAATCATATCTACTTGGAGTGAGAGACACATGTTTTGTATTTCGTACCACATATAGACGTTTGGGTTGATCATTGCTGGTATGTTTGATCTCGTGCTCTGATGATGATCATGGAAGATATAAACGTGTGAGAAAATTTTACTAGTGTTAGGATGGTTATTTTGTGTGACTGATCATATAAAGTCATATTGGCTTTTATTTATACCTTGCGATCTTAGTCTTTTTTAAATGTTGATGGATTATTTAAATAAGTATTATTTGTGCGAAATTGAAACAGAATTCTATAAACTTCAACAACAAAAATTGAACTGGCTTGTCTTAGCTCTATGAAGCTCATTCTAACGTGATGAGATAGAAATTTCTAAAAGCTTCAATCCGATAATAAAAACTTTAATACCTTGCCACTGCTCAGAATTCAATCTGTTTGCAAATGAAAATGAAATTATAGCGACTAAATTTTGACTCGTATGCAATTTCAGAGATTTACATATTCAGGTAAACGGCCTGCAAATGGTGCTAAACTTTGTTTCATTAAAGAAATTAATTAGTCTAATTGAATTAAACATCAATGGATTGTGCGAAATGTAAAAAAATGCATGTGAATCAATCAACAACTCCATATTTGAACAAACGCACAACATTTCAAAAATCAAATTCAGTTAGTCGTAGTACATATTTCTTGCGATTTAAAATAAGCTACCAAAACGTTTGTACAATAAAAACGGTTTTCTACTTAAGTCTTCGCCTGTTGCACTATGTATGCATGAAAAACCGTACCTGATTTATTATTATGACATCCACAGTTTTTCACCGATTATGTGATGTTTGCCTATTCTCTAGAGAACAATTATGCAGCTTCACCTAAATATATAATAAATTGAGTACTTAAGATTTGTTGGGAGAATGCCAAACAGGTAATTGAGTTAATAAGTCTTTCCCACTGTATGCTATTTAAAAAGCAACAATAAAAGTGTATATGTGTAAGCAATTAAAAATTACTACATTTCATCTTCTTGAGTTAACTATGCACAACTGAATTTCAACGGAAAATGCTTATATTAAATATATATTTTGATGTAGAAACGTTTGTATGCTGACCACCGCGAGAATACCAGATCGAAATTGTAGCAAATTAGAAAAAGTCTTACATTATGTACATTCCAGCTCTATTGTTTCATGATAACTTCAGACAACTTATGTTGCTTAACAAGAGCTCAGTGCAAAAACGTGTGTTGTTCTGTTGACTGTCTGATAAAGTCTAGTCTGTATGCAGTGAAGAAACATAACCTATTTAGAACTGTATGACTCCAGGAATATAACAAATATGCATATCTTCTAAAATGTTGTGCAGGTAGTAATCATGAAGTTAATATTGATGTAGCGAATCTCAAAACAACATAAAAGGAGAAAGGAGTCGTTAGCTTTTACTTTAATCAAGGTTGAGAACTTGATATATTGAATTGCCTTTTCTACACATATATATATATATATATATATATATATATATATATATATATATATAGTTTAGTGTATATATATATATATATATACATTTGTGTATATATATATATATAGTTGTAACACACTAAATTTTATGTTTAGATTTATTTTAAATCAATTAAACATAGCATAATATTGTGTACGATTGACTTTATTACTTTTTTTATTAGTCAGCTTGCTTAGAAGATTACAGGACTGTAGTACGCATGTTACGAAAGTGATAATGAATTTCTACTTCATTCGAAATCTTCATAAACAAAAGGGCCGGAAAGCTACAATTGCAGACAATGCGACGATCTGATGGAATTCAAGATGAGTTTTATGGCAATAAAACGAATGGTCGGCATTCGACTCATGTGCACTCAAACTACGGTTACTAATCTTATTTTTCCTAATGAAGACGAAACCCCGATTCAGTAGATGGATAGAACCCTATCTTATGCTGTTTTAAGCACATAATACATATAGTTTTACACGTGTGATCGTGGTAACACACCTCCGTCATAGCCATTCTAGCAGGCAAATCATAAATTTAAGCTGAAATAAAATTTTGTAAGGGCCTGTCTGATTCAAAACAAACATTGAATGAAAAACAAAAATACATGCAATGCGCGGTATCTTCAGCAAATCGGATTTGCTTTACTAATCTGAACAAAGTTCCCTAACGTATTGTCCAGGATGCAGCAATTTTTGTTACCAATGCAACGTGTCTAATATAAATGAAATCAGTCTCGATATGAATTATGTTTATCGATTTATGATGTTTAATTTATACCGAAGAAATAAAGTAATATAATTATACCGTAATGCTTTATTTTGCTAAATATGTCTATTTTTATATATAAAAGTTGATTAGTTATCAGATTGTACATTTTGAATATATTATGTTTGCGTCTTAGTTGTTTAAACGCAGTTTCTTAAAATAATGTAATCGTCATAAGTTTAACTGTGGATAATGTATCGATTTTTGTTCACGGAAATCGAAGTAATCATTCGGATTTGTATTCAATGATCAACATTTTCATGTGAGAGTTCATATATTTTTTAAAATTTCTCCCGTTTTCGCTGTACGTGGTACAATTTCCTAGTATTTTATTCCGTGTGACAGTGTCCTAAGACCATTTCCTATTAAAATTATGGTATAATATGTTACTTTTATTAGGTTGAAGAGACAAAATAAATAATTGCCCCATTTATTTGCAATGCTGGTAAAGCCACTGGTAATGTTATTTTCATAGACATAACGTGTCGAATTGAATTTTATCTGACTGCATATTTCTGTAACAGTCCCATGTTGTTAGGCTCGTAAATATACTCTGCATTTAAAGATGATCTTTGTTTACGAATGGCTCAGTGGTAGCTGCAAATTTATTTTTGCTTTCTGATTGGCTATCCATCTTCCGTTAATCCTAAAAATCACTCATCATAAGGAAAAATTTACACTGGCAGGCGCTGGAGAATAACCGAGCTTCGATTTGATCTGAATAGCATTCAGTGAAAAGACTAAAATGTTAAACTAATTGATATCACTTTGATGAACCGACTGTAAAATCATTATTTTTGTTGTTCCTATTTAGAGAAAAGAATATAAAACTCAATATAAAAATATGTATTAATTCTAGTGTTGCTATGGTTTTTATCCGCGATATAAATTGTTAAAACGTTTCATTTCACCTCAGTTAAACCTAAACGATTGCTTTAAAGAAGAATAATTCATCATAGTTTAAGGATCACTGATTTCAAGGTTGATGATAATTTAACAAACCAAAGTTGCAAGCTTGATATAAACACCAGTCTCATTAAATATACATTTGTCAGCATAAACTGAGCATCGTATAAATTAGAAAAGACAATTCATCCAGTACACCGGTTTCGTTCATATTGGGATCAATTCACTTACTATCCATAATTTAGCGCGGTAAGACTTGAACCTTGTTACGTCTTCTTCGGAGTCTACAACTCTAACCATTAAGCCATCCTGTCGCGCGCTACAATTTATTTTTAAACATATATCAACTCATTTATTTTATTAGCATTTCCTTCATTTGGAGCGTATATGGTATCTCATTATACCTAAGGTTTAAACGAGCCATATAAAATCTCTCAGTTTATATCAGACACCACACTACCTGAGAAATGTTAATCCATTCAACATTTATATAAATAAACAAGCATTGATTGCGCAGGCGGTGATAACGTTTAGTTAAATCGAGGTTGAGAGTTTGATTTGAACACCAATTCCGTTAAATATACATTATTCTGTTTAAATTCTGCATCGTACAATGTATAAAAGGCAATTATTCCTGTGGATTGGTTTTGCCTTTATTGGAAATTTGCCACGTAATCTCTCATGGCAGATAATTGACAGTATTTAAAGAGTTTCCAATAAGGACAAAATCGGTCTACCGGATGGATTGCCTTTATTACATTATGAGATACATAGATTTTATGGCTAAAAGTATATGTATTGAAATGGGTGTTTATATCAATCTCGCAACTTTGATTTAAAAAATTCATCAAAGTGACGTAATGAATAAAATAGTTTTAAAATATTTCATCCCATGGTTTCTACATTCCTATAGAAACAATTTTAAAATACATGCTTAGCGACTTTCTGCTTTAGAGTCCTATCCTCATGGCATTTCTAAGCAGTCTGTATACACTTTATTCTACACCATAGAAGCAATAGACATGTAATCATATGTTCTATTTGAAAAAGTAAACATTTTCTTTATGCCTTATAGCAGCATTCAATAAACTGTTATTCTGTTCAATTTTTGCGACACATTCTCTGTGGAGTTAAGAAAAGATAATTATAAGAGAACTCGCTTGACTCATAAAAATTATCTTAATGTTAGGCTGGAATTTGGTTGTCATTGAAACAATTATTGTAAAATAATCCTTACAAGTCTTCAATATATATATTGATTTCCAATTTACTTCTAGCCATATCAAATTGTGTCAGAGCGACACATGCCAATAGTACATAATCTCGAACACTACACGATGAAATGTAAACAACTTTAGATTGCTTATCTAACTAATATGATTATAGCAAATAAAAAACTAGGTACAATTATTTTTTTAAACTATTTCAGTTAATAATTGAATAAAATATGATAAATGTGAGACTATCGTAAGGGTTAGACATTAATAGAATGTTTTTATTAGTTTGTCTAAATTAACATTAGTAAATTACGCTGTTTTCTATCTTATTTAGTATTTAAATCAAGCTTGTGGATAACCTATATTGATCAAGGCCAGATATTATTGATTTGCTGGAGAAACAGACGATCATAAATAGTTTTATTTATCAATTTTCGTGATATTTAGCATTAATTGAAATCCATTTTGTTGGAGCCATCTACCTATTCGGGACCATAATTTTGATATCGTGTACTGACACAATAGCCATAGTGTTGTTACCCTTTTAAAGACATGATATATATATTATATAATGTGAGTTGGCTTTAAAGTCGCATTTTCGAAGACTTTATTTGTAGTTAGCTTCACTATAGCAGGTTTACAATTTGGTATAGGTTATTGCACCGTCCTATTTTCCCACACTCAACTCCCAAATATATATTGGGGTTAGGGCGTAATGCCGTCTTCTACAGTTGAATCACCAATAAGCACGAAGCGAATGTGCACAAGATTATGCTCTCCATTCATGCTGCCATTGTTTTATCAATTTGGTCATATTTGAATTAATTTGCTACTAGGTGCACAACACCTAATACAAAATTGAGTAGTGGTTGTTGGGCGCCGGCGGGTTAAACGGACTGGATTCTTGTTTATCGCAAAGATGCGCAAAGTGTATTTATTAAACGTGTTTCGTTTAAATTGAAAAGTTTCAAGATTTCGCTCACACGAGTTATGGTTTCTTTATTGCTTTGGACTGGTCAAATTCAGACTCCAGTTGCACAGAGCTGCACACAGATTAGCCTTCCTTTAAATAGTTTTTAGTTATGCTGTTTTAAACAAAGCAGAGTGAAATATATTGTTTTCTAGACACCGAAAGTGAACAAAGAAATATAATGATACTGAAAGTAATAGCCTGGCATTACTTTAGAATGAAAATTGGTAAAAGGAATTTATTAGATAATAAAATTTCATAAAAACATGTATAGTTTACAAGTGGATGCCGTATTTGCGGCTTCAGTGTAATAAAAATAGCGTCTGTTAATTGTGTTGAACAAAGATATTTACTTGAACGACTAGTTAAAGCTGGCCGAGACTAAACTGGAAAATTTATCATTGACATCCTGATTTGTACGCAAAAATGCTGCGCTTAACAAAATTGAAAATGTCGGAAATCTTTCAGTTTCAGTTTAAGAAAAGTTATAATGTAAGCATTTATCAGGTAATTCTACAATGGTACCATCCGTGCCGTATTACTTATTTCGCGGTAATAATAAGTAATTTATCGGGATCAAAGTTGTTGACATTCACATATGACTCATCTAGATAACAGGTGTTTGAACTTGGAGTAAATACCGACACTGTTGGATTTGGCCAGGCGTACAACGTAGTAAACATCCAACAACCAGTTTATAGACGTTCTACAGAAATTTCTCGCCAAGTACAAACTGTGTGAAACAACTAGGGCTGAGAACAATATTTCGGATTTTGAGTATCCTTTATATTGATTTCAGTTTGATCGATGTCAGTCGGCTTCTGTCGTACTCAGATGATAAAAATAGAATGTAGAAACGCGTCATTGCAAGCGACTGACGAAATATTTCCTAGGCTGCGCGACTGGATTAACCATGTTGAATTTGTACTTGTCTCTATTTCACAAACTTAACATCGATATTTTTTTAACTACCCGCACAAACAACGACCATTAACACCACTTACGTGTATTATATAAGTGAGGAAAATATTTTCAACTGTAGCTACAAATTGAGCTACGTGATTGACATTTTTGCTTTAATAGAGAATCAAACTTGCTCTTATCTCAAGTTCAGAAATAGCACACTAGGAAAGACCTATCGCCATTAAAACACGTAGAATGCATTTGGGATGTTGTTAGCATGTTCACTTCAGCTCACGCATTACTCTACGTACAAACGTTTTTTTAATTATTTACATAACGTTGTTCAATAAATATTCCTGATAAAGCCTGTGCGTGTTTCCCATGTTTCCGCGTCAATTTTAACCAAATACTATGACATTAAGTTATAAATTGAAGGCCAGAAACCAACTTACAGCATTTTCTTCATTTGGCAAAATATTATTTAGCGTAACCTGTTTAATCTGATAAAATTGATTAGACAATACTTACACAAATTTGTTATTGTTATTGTAATAAACTTTCAAAGATTTGTTTCATTAAATCATATTGAGACATTTCAACTTTTTTAGTTAAACAAATATTCGAAACAGGATTGAAATTTTTATTAAGTTTAGTATTTAAAAAGTTATTTTATTAATGCATTTGCTTTATAGTAAATATTTATTTACTAAATTTTATTTCTAATTAGTTGCCTGATTTCGAACTTGTAACGCAAAATTAGATTAATTTAATCAAAATAACAACTAATTTCCTTTTCCATTAATTTTTCATTTCGTGCAGAACAGAAAATGTTTTTGAAAATGATTGCTTAATAGTCGAAAAGGCATTTTGACCTTTTCACGCATTAAAAGGCAAAAAACATTTTCCTAGGATAAGTAAATACCATACTGATTTTATCTTTAAGTTGTATTGCTTGAAACAAAATTTTGTAAATGAATGATAAATTATTTTTATGTTGGTGTGTCTGCTTGAACAAACACAACGATTGATCGGCATTTTAGCGGAATTTTCGGAATTACATATTATAGCCTTACTATAAGGGGAAATTGTGCTTCAAAGCATAAAAATGACTTAAATATTACGGCATGGACACAAGTTAAAAGAATAACTTTTTGCAATAAATCGAAAACTGTCAAAACAATTTTAATTTAGTGTTACGTGAGCCTAACCTGTCATATGAGTACCATCATTCCAACGATATCGATGCAATTATCTGATAACTCCTATCTATCGATAAAAAGAAACAAATTTAAAGTTCCTAATTTTATTCTGACGCGTTGAAGCTTCATTTCTCAACCTGTTTTGCAAAGCAGAGTTTAAAATTTCAGAAATGCTATCCTTCTATTCTTAACATATATTTTTTTAATAATTTATTTATCAGCAACTGCGTTCTAAAATAAAATGTTGCATTGTTGCTAGCTAATTTTTAGAAAGGAAGTTTTGTCACATATTGATTATTTAGATATTGGAAGCTCAAAATTCTATTGAAATAATTTAGAACAAAATTACCATCCATTATTATTTTTCATATTATAACTTGTAAGAATGTCACTCGATTTAACGTTTGAGATTGAAATGTTCACATTTACGTCTAAACTAGACAGTTAACTTTGACCAGTGATTATAAAATAAATTTGCCGATTTTTTTCTATTAGTACCAAAATATTTTTACATATTCCCGCTCGTAAAACGAGAATTGCGCATAGACCGTTTATCGCATTAAAATATTGAATATTCTCCTTTAATTTGAACTGAAATTTGTTTATAATTTTGTCTATTATACTTTACTACGAAAAAACGCGTAGAATTCCTTTCAGCAGCAAATGATCAGTACTAGCTTAGAATTGAATTAATCCACTATACGATATTAAGGCTGTTTACGCCATTTCTTGTGCATAATGATTAAAACTTGGCTTCTACCTGATGAGCCACGAATGTCAGCCGCAATAGCACTTTCATCTATCACGTGTGAAACATTTCTTTTAGTTTAAAAATGCGCATATAAGGAAATGTTTTGTCTGCCAATTGAACGGTCGTGCTCATTATATTTCAGCATTAATAACTGATGCTACTTGTGTACAGTTCAAATTTGATCATTGCATGCAGATTCTCTTAAGCATTGCTAATTTTCATAAATCTTCTTCTGACAGTATATCGTGATACACCCCAATGCGAAAAATATATTTCACAATAGTTGACACGTACTGTTTTTCTTTGAAATGTAATTATCACAAAATCTCAACAACTTTCTGGATGGTACTTGAACATATTTTAAAAACAGGACCAATACAAAAGTGTTTAGGATTGAAATATAATACGTCTTGTGATCTAACGCTGATACGAGTTACTAATTAATGATGAACACTGATTCATTGCCTTTTGTTGTGAAGTAATATCAAAATTATGCTCGCCTAATTCAAACAATAACCCCTTTATATATCCATATACCTGTCGCATATTTAAGAAGACACCTTGAAATTCATAAATTGATATTTTCGACCATTAATATTTGCCATTATTGCTAGAAATGCTAGGACAGACGGGAACGAATTTTACGAAGCTGGACTGAGTTTTTAGCTTCTAATAATATCAATAAAAGTGTATTTTATTGATAAAGAAGCTACTCATGCGCTATAAAATTAAAGCATTTAAAGTTCCTGTCACCTTTTTATAAGTAGAGAAATTAGGTGTGTGAGGTGATAGGACATATTTACACATAATTCTCATCTGCCTTAAGTTGTTTTAGATCTACAGTAAGCTACACAAATTTGCGGATTAGTAACTATTTTGTTTAATATCGATGCTCAGAAGAAATAATATTGATTCAGAAATAATGACATCTTGCTTATTATTTGTAAAGGAAGCCATGATTTGCGTGTTATCTCCTAATTTCTCCCATTTCCAAGGATTGTTTGTTGTTTTTCGCTGGTTAGCCAGAATAGGCAATACGGCTAAATCTTGTGGCTCAAGGAGTTTTAATCACTTGCTAAGTCACACGATATTGTCTAAATTAAAATGTGCGCGGCCCAGAGAAAAGTGGATCATTAATGCATTAAAACTTAGCTCACGAAATATCATGTAATATTAGCTAATTAGTCTTTATAGCGTGAAGCAATGATGTATAGAACAAAAATAAATAGGATTTCCTTAATAGTAAATAAATTTCAGTTAATCGTTGGTTGCGCTAGCGGTAATACGAGTTATATTAAAAATCAAGGTTGCTATCTTAATTTAAACACTAATCAAATTATATATATATATATATATATATATATATATATATATATATATATATATATTATGCATCATTTGTCAGCTTAAACAAAGCATTGTTAAAGTTAGCATAGGAAATTCATATAGTAGACTTGTTTTGTCCTTATTTTAAACACTTTATGTGTTGTACAGAGTTTGGAATGAGTTGCCATTGCTACCTAATACAATGCGTGGTATGTACAAGATGTATGTATAATAGTGCTGGTGATTTTATTAAGATTGCAACCTTAATTTCAATAATGAATTTTAGTTCAAGAATCTGGCATGCGATTTATTTAATCAATTTAACTACTAAAGTCTAGGCAACTACTAAGTTAGTATTTCAGAATTTTATCTTCAATAAAAAATTTCAAAGCAGCTAATGCTTTTTAGTCGCTTTCTTAATGATATTCATTACTAAGATTGCGCAAGAATGCTAAACATTACAGATAAAGTGTATCAAGCTGGAGAGAGGATGGACTAGTTAGGTATATTTCCTGTTGTTCAGAACGTTACCATACTTGGCAAAATAATATGCATTTGTTCAGTTATACTAGAGAACTGCCATATTTTACCAATTCAAAGTATAAGAATTATTGATAGTATTACCATATCATATCACAAAATCTCTTCGGTTCCACATGATAGATTTTTCGTCGCAATTCTGCCAGTAGTGTTTGCGAGTTTTTGACAATTAATTTTTATTTGATTTATTGGCAACTTTCCGAAGTTCTATCATTGCTAAAACTAGCATAGTAAAATGTTCTATTGCTATCTCTGTTTTGAAATACAATCCCATTTAATTGCAATGTTAGTGGGATAAATGATGAACACATGAAAACCTGCAGAAGTGAAGCTAACATCATATAAAGTCTCGGCGATGCGACTTCAACACTTACTCACTCTATACAATATATATACCGAGTCTGTAAAAGATGCCAACACTATGGCTATTGTGTCAGTACCCGATACCAACATTATGGTACCAAAATGGTACATGATACTAACACTATGGTTGCCGTGTCAGTGCACGAGATTATACTTTCCGTTTATGGTGTCTTTGGTTAATCCTCCTGGTCACAATTGAACTAATTTGTTACTAATACATATATGCAATTTTGTATTGTTTTGCGCACCTAGTAACAAGTTAGTTCAAATTTGACCAGAAGAATAAAACGAAGACATCATGAACGGAAAGTAAAATTTCGCGCATATTCGTCGTGTAAGCACGAAACGTAAATCTAGACATATTTTCAACGTTTCACATCTTAAGCATTTCGGCATAAGGTTTATTTATCAAAGCTAATGGCTAAAAATGAACAGTTGAATAACAATAACACGATCGCTAGTAGACATTCACAGAATAACGTCAACGCAGGTAACACTTATTTAACGCGTAAATGAGAAGAACGAGGTTCAAGAGTTTCGTACAGTGTCAAAAGATTTTCAGAAAACCACGGTACGTCCGAATAACAAACTTCAACAGTACTACGCTGCATTGCATAAGAAAGTACATATAAAGTAAAAACAAGGACGCAACCAAAGATTTTGAACAATCAGCTCTATAGTTTATTAACTGCCCCAAGATTCAGTTCATTAAACAAAAAAATAACTCGCAAGATTCATAAAGGCACGTTGAAAGCCACAACTTGTCACTTTTGTTATTTCGTTTTACTTTTTTACGGTTTCGCTGATGATTTTTTAAATCAAGTGTTCGAGATTGATATAAAAATCAATCCCATTGTTTTTAACCAGTCGTCGAACAACATTACAAAACTACCGTCAGTCACATTTACTGAAGCGTTTCGACCTTCCATGATTATCATCAGTGTTCGGCGGCAAATAGATTAGCGAGGATCAAACCGCATTGCATATATATGGAAAGCAAAATTAGATATGCGGCTCACACCTCTAGTAGTCTGTTCAAATTCTATTCAGTCACAAAAAAAATATTTTACTGCCTTCGCCCCACACGCATCGGTTATACGGGTAAACAAGTATTGATTGTGCGATTGGTGATATCAACCATTTAAATAGTTTATGTATTTCAGATAAACACCAATCTTATTGTTCATTATTTTATTAGTCATTAGTATATTAGGTATTGATTTAGATTTTCCCTTTTTTATTTATTTCTCAAAAAGAAATTGAAACATTTTATTTCCCCAATTTGTCAGAATATGCGAAATACCCTATGTACAATGTCAAATAATTAAAAATTTTCTTTCCTAGAGAAAATTATTCTATATTTAAATACAATCAATAATTACTTTATTTAATAATAACGATGTTTACTATTTTTCTAGTTATTGTGTTCACATTTTCCAGGAAAATTCCCACATTTAACTTTCTGTATATAATCAATTCATCCATATCTAAATTAATCTTACAGGTTTTTGTTAAGAAATTCCTTTTTCATTAGTGAATTCCAGTCTACTATAAATGCATAAGCATATTTACCACGTGAAATTTTAAAATTGAATGGAAATGTACGAATTGAGCATTAAGACTTAATAACAGGCGAACAGAATTACATAGAGGAATATAAAATAAATAAAAAAGCACGTTTCAAATTATTTAGGATGGTTCAAGTTAGTAAATACCGACAATGACCTTAACAATGTTAAATCGATTGATTAGCATTTATTTCAACACTACGTCTCGGGTTGTATGATATCGTGCAAGGTGACAGTTACGACATCATATCAATCATCACTCGTCAGTACGTGTCAGTGACGATAGTTTTGTTTCATTTTGCGACTGGTTAATTTCAATGGGATTGGTATTTAAGGCAGGCATGCCAACTTGATCTGTAGAATTGTTTCCAACGTCCGAGAAACCAATGATTGTTTGATTATATTAATTATGTACGCGTGCGATGGTTGCAAAAATTAATTTTCACCTCTTTGTAAAGATTGCGCAGCCAACATTGCTAGTCAAGCACAGTTTATGCGAGACTGCTAGAGATGTGAGTCGCATATCTAGGTTTTCTTTCCTCATATATACATTGCAGTTTGGTCTTCGTTGGTCAGTTTACCGTCTTACCCAGATGATGGTAATGGTGAATGGAAACGCCTCTGTACATGTAACACGGTAAATTTGCTCTCTTTTGCGACTAGGAAGATAAAATTAGATGGATCTTTATGTGAAGCACAAAAATTTTAAATTTAAATGTTTTAATCGTAATATAGACAAAAAACAGAAAAGACAGTACATGTTCGGGTCCTAAGAAAATTTTAGCGGGATAATAAAATCCATCCAGTTTATGTTACTGAGTACGCGTAGACCTATGGCAACCAATTCTTGATTTCACCTGTTATTTTAGAAATACGTAAAGGGGAAATCTTTCTTTAAATGTCATTTATAAAAGCAACACCGAAAGATTTGATAAGCTATTTTAGTACATGTAACTCTGCAGTATATTGCTTAACAACAGATAATCGCATATTTCGAAAGACATCAACTTTAAACTAAGTCATGTTTTTCGAGGTTTCAATCATTTAAGTGTAATATGGCATTCCAGGACAGACCGTGAATGTTTTTCCCTAGCAGGAATTATTTAAATATCCTTATTTAAAATTTTCATTTTAAATAAAAATATAAGTTTGCCGTAAAACTATAATGGATTCAGAAACGTTTATTATAATTTAATAAATTTCAAAAATCTTCTTTACACAGCTGGTCAAAACAAATATTTATATTAGAGTATTGATTTGATAATAACCAGCTATCCAGTTTAAAACCATAATAGATCATTGAAAATCCACCATAAGTTACACATAATCACGCATTTCAAACTTCGATGATTATCAGAGGACTCCATGGCAAGTTGGCCAACGAGAGTCAAATCATAATGAACGTTTTTTAATGCAGAGTTGAATCTATCAACATTGAAGTTTCACCTACATTGTACTTGGCTAATATACCTGCTGCGCAAAGTCTATTCAGTTTCGATTTTGAGAAACTTCCTTGCCACTTCTTTAACTCAAGTTTACGAGCTTGAGGTAAACCCCAATCCCATTGTATTTATTCAGTCGTCGAACAACATTACAAAAATACCGCCAGCCGCAGCGCACTGACGCGTTTCGACCTTCCATGATCATTATCAGAGTACGACGGCAAACTGGCTAGCGAGGATCAAACCGCATTCCATATATATGGAAAGCAAAATTAGATATGCTTCCGCTTTCAACCTTCCGTGATTTTTCATGGAAGGTCGAAACGCATCAGTGCGTTGCGACTGGCGGTAGTTTTGTTGTGTTATTCGTCGACTGGTCAAATACAATGGGTTTGGTTTTTCCTTCAAGCTCGCAAACTTGATTTAAAGAATTGTTACCACTACCAGCACAATCAATTATTATTTAATTGTATTGTTTATATGTGTGCGTGGCGAAAGATAGAAACAGCTTAGGTTCGTGACTGCACAGAAATTTTGCAGCCGACATTTCCAGTCACGTACAATGTATGCAAGACTACTAGAGGTGACGGCCTTATATCTAAGTTAGCTCTCCATAAATATGCTATGCAGTTTGATAGTCGATAGTCGGTTTACCGTACTACTCTGATGATGATCATGGATGGTCGAAACAAATCAGCGCCTGCGATCGGTGGTAGTTTTACTAAGTTGTTCGACGACTGGTTAAATACAATGGGATTGGTGTTTACTTCAAGCTCGCAACCTTGATTTAAAGAATGGTTACCACCACCCACGCAATCAATTATTGTTTAATTCTTGCCACTTGCATGAGATTTTCTAGATTTTAATAATTGGTTGTGTTGATTTTGATAACAGGTGTTCAAATAAGATTTGCGCGATTGAAATAAACAAAATTTGCGTAATTAAGCCACTAGCAAATCCGCAAAACAATCTTCGGCTAAACTTATGCCTTAGTCTGTATGATTTACGGACAAAAAATCATTTTTTGTAATACCACTGCAAATCTTAGCTAATAAATACAAATATTCACATTTATACAAGATTCTTTTGTTTTCCAAGTAGTAGTATTTTAATTGATTCATGTTTCCTGAATAAGAGGTATTATACATATATCTGTAAAACATTGTAATATTTATTGACTGATATTTTGATCGACACACCGATCAGCTTATTAAAAAAATTAGCTCTTTATTTCAGCAACACGTCAATTTCTAAACCAACAACAAACACAGAAGCATTTTGTTTGAATGTGAGAAAACTCTTTCCTCGGTAAATAAAGACTAGGGAAAATGAACGAAAATCACTGTGAGCAAACAAAGTTGAAAGAAAAAGATATTTACATTTTTTACTTTTAACTGACGTCGACTTCATATGGAAAATAATGGATTTTATTCATTTTTTGCACTTCATCCCACTCAAACCAGTGGAAAATTGTGTACACCAAATACGAAATTCCAGAAATACTTAAATATTACACACATTTAAGGAAAAGTACAGGTAAAATTTGGCAGCGTCATTAATGTGGACAAAGGCCGGTTATATTCGAGAATGATTAGCAATATCAGTGACAATTTTTCAGTTATTTCCACGTTGAGCTTTCAGTTGATTAAATAAATAACAGCCAATCTGTTTTCCAGTTTTACTTGTATTATTTTGAACCATTCGTATGATTGCCTTTAATTAATCGTGTGTGGGTTTGTGATTGTGCATGCGTGTATTTATATGTTTTGGGTTCATTCCTATTGTATAAACTAATAATGTTCAAGATCTCGTTATACTGGTATTGGTAGACTGGGTTTTTTCTATGCGCTTACCGTGCTCAGGACTAAATTGGCTCACTAAGGTGAATTTCCCTATTGCAAATGACACTATCAACTTCGTCACAGGTCGAATCAAGAGATTGAATTCCAAAGCTCACTTTTCTATTGTCCTGAAATATTCTGTTTACAAATGCACATTTATATACTGTAGAATGTAAGTAAGCCATACGAAAATGCATTTAAACAACAGAATCCACCATTATTCACTACACATTCGATTAATAAGACTTGGCACTGATAAGAAAATTAGACAATACAATTTAACGATAGTTGTTTGCGCGGGTGGTTGTAACAATTTTATAAATCAAATTTGCGAGCTTGAAGTAAACACCAATCCCATTGTATTTAACCAGTCGTCGAACAACATAACAAAACTACCGCCAGGCGCAACGCACTGACGCGTTTGATTTCCATATACATTCAATGCGGTTTGATCCCCGATAGTCAGTTTGCCGTCGTCCTCTGATGATGATCAAGGAAGGTTGAAACGCGTCAGTGCGTTGCGGCTGGCGGTAGTTTTGTTATGTTGTTCGACGACTGGTTAAATACAATGAGATTGGTGTTTACTTCAAGCTCGCAAACTTGAATTAAAGAAAATTAGACATGTCTTAGCATATAATTGAAATGAAGCACAGAAAAATATTTTTAATAGTTTTCTGAGTTATACAGAAATAAAGAATAAAATTTTGATGTACAAATACAGAACCCTTAATATCCAATATCAAGCACCAAGCAAAACCAAACGGAAGGCCATGAGTCACGCAATCTAACAACAATATAATAGTAACCAGGCGGACCAGGCCATCCAACGGACCACTAACACCAGCGCTCCACATCGCGCAGCAACATTAGTAGCCAATAATGCCTTTTGCCTCCTGCATTTTTATCAGTGAGGTAAACACAACTCATGGACATTGTGATAAAGAAGTTAATATAAGGGGGGGGGGAAATTACACTAAGACTTCAGTAGTTTAAAGGCCTTATAAAAAGTCTGTTCATTGTTGAAAAAATAACCAAATCTCGAAAATCAATTAGATATACTCGACTAACGACCTTTCGGATAACGTCTACTAAGTCACAGCGCTGTAATTGAATTTAGATTAATTGTGATATGCCCAAAAAATCAGTTTATATGTTATATCTTCCTCGGTTTTATTTTAAATCTTATTCGCAGAAATATAACAGTTGATTTTCGCTTTTTAGCATTATCTATCTTTTAATTTAAGTATTGACTTTTTTAATAATTCCGTTAGGATGTATTTTGCAAACACATTGATCATGTTAATTACAACCACGCACAATCACAAAACTCCACAGAATTATGACAGTAGAGAATAAATATATGTAAGTTGAAAATCAATCTATCTCTCGTTCGTTTAATTAAGCGAAAGCCCAGCTTCTATGCAACTAAAAGACTTTAATTTGTACAGTTGCGTGTCCTAGAAATAAATTTTACAATATACACAATAATATACTTTCAATAGTTTAACGTGTTTTCGCTTCCTAAAGACAATGGAAATTATAAAAGAGAATACTTTTATTGCAGGTATTAAGCTTAATTGGCCTCTATGTCATTTATCTAGAAGACATTTCGTATAACGTCTTCTAAGTCACAGCGCTGTGATTGAATTTAGATTAATTGTGATATGCTCTAAACAAGCAGTCTATTTGTTATATCTTTCTCGATTTTATTTTAAATCTTAATTGCAGAAATAGAACAGTTGATTCATTTTGAAAGGTGTTAGCCTTTTAGCATTATCTATCTTTTAATTCAAGTATTGACTTTTTTACTAATTCCGTTAGGTTGTATTTTGCAAACTGCTTTTGTTTAGCTGCAGTTACTGCTCGTTACTGACTGAGCTCGAAATCTAATTTAAGGTAGATTTCTTGATGATCCCCTGCTGGTCAGGAATATATTTTTGTTACATTAAGATTATTTACGTTTAAGAAAATAAGGCGTGTGCGTCAATTATAATTGCTTGTTGAGATAGTTTTGAAAGCTCAGTAAGAACCTTATCAATCCATATTACAAACTAAACCGTAAATTTTGGTTTAATTATGTCTAGAAACAATTAAACAATCAAAGAAAACTCTGACGGAATTCGATTAAACGATCAAGCCAATATGGGAAACTAGAACATGCTGTTAATGTAAGTTAAATGGACTGTCCCCTCGCCCTCGTCCAAAGTAGATTACATGTTTATCTTATGCTGGTCATTATTACATAATGATCATATTCTCTTTATCAAATAAACATTCTAGTTGAAAGTCGGGCCTCTATTATTTGCACAAAAGTTGTTAGATGAAGAGTAAATTTCATCTTCCAGACTCGGTTGCTTCTTGAGCACTTTCGAAACTACAGTTGATTTCCATAAAAATGAGACTTCTGGGGAAGGAGAGGGGTGTAATTTGTGTTGCATTTCTCAAACAAAATTTGTCATCTGCGGTTTTTATCTCGGGAAATTGACTTTACGTTCTGCTTTGTTAATAATCACGGCAGAGCGAAAAGCATCAATAAGGCTTTCTACACAAGACAACCTATTTTTGAAATATAAAATTGCATTTATTGTGTGCCCAAAAACATAAACTTAAATAATTGTCTTATCTCCAATTAAATAATATTAGCTTAACTGCTAATATTTAAGCTGTGACTGTATTGCAGTTCTTACCAGACTACCAGTGATGAATGATACAGTTTAGTTTGTTAAAAAATTATGATATTCAAATTCTGATTTATAAGAAAATTCACATTTTTTTACAAGGCCTACAATGACCCAAGATTGTAAAAACTCAAGATTGGGCAAATGAAAGCGTTTTTATCGTGACAAAAATATAACGGAAATTAGCCAGTTCTGTTTCAGCGCCTAATTTTGAAACTTCATATTTGGTATATTTCAATTAATGACAACTAATTAATTAATTTAATTAAATTGATTCAAGATATGTATAAATGCTAAAATAAAAAACTGTGTTGGAATACCATTAGTACTAAACAAATTGTATTTAAACAAAAGGCTCACTAGTCTTCAAAATAAGTTTTCCATTGCATTTGTATTAATTTGGCAAATTTGCCTATGTAAAGTGAATAGTAAAAAGTTTTATAATTAAAATATTATATGAAGTTAATTAAATGAAATTCAACTTTTAGAAACATACAACTTTGACATTTTGTGACAAAAATTAAATCTTTGTTTATTTAACCACACAAATGAATGTATTGAATACAGATAATCAAACAAGTATCTGAAAAGAATAGTAAATATAAATTTATAACTTTGAATTCTAACAGTTTAAACAACACATAAGCAGTAAAAGTTTAGTAAATGCAGCTTTCCTGCGTTTAACGCAAACATAAGATAATTTTACTGTCCATTTATTACGTTAATATCTTTAATGGTTTATATTTATGGAAATTCTTAATCCAAGCGAGAAATATAATGCATTGTAAAATTGAAATAAACCTAAAAGGAAAAAGCGGAAACGTTAGCAAATTTCTTATTTTTAGAAATTCTCACTAAATGTTTCCCATGCTTTTTCTGATTTTTTTGAATTTTAAATGGAAATAGCCCAAATTAATTTTTACTAATGGATATCGTCAATGCAGTTTAACGACGACGTAGTTCCTACAAATCGGAACGTATTAATCATTTCGAGAATTGCATCAATTTCACAAATTCGAACTTATTTTGTCTTTAACTTCAGTTTGCAAAATTGAGACAAGCACCAATTTTATTTTAGTTAACCACTTGCACAAGATTGCAAATTTACCGCCAGTCACACGTACTCACTTACCTTGTCGGAAAGCAAGTTTGCTGAACAATATCAAAAGAGTATCGATTGTGGATTTGACCGCATTTTTCTTGTGCGGGACAATTGATAGCACTCATAGGTCGGTAAAATCTTGAATTTTCCTCATTTTCAGGTGATGTAATTTTTGGCCTCAATTGATGGGTTCTCACTTGTCCCTTCTTCTTTAAGCCTTCAATTAGCTGATTGTCTGAAAATGACGTTGGAACAAGATTTTCCATTGTTCTTTTTCCAAATTTTCGAGCCCGAATTTCCAGGCTCATCTTCAGGGTTGACACAATACGCACAGGAGTAAAACACAACTTGTGGCAAATGTGGTAGTAGCATCCACATTCAGACAGATATATTTATATTTATATTTATAGTTATTCAATAAAATGTCACTTTAGTAAAATACACATGTTTATAGGTGGTTGTGTGCGCGGAGGGGGACAAGGCTAAGTTTTTTGTATACATTTGAGTATTACAGACTAGGTATGAAGATCGGATATTAGGAAGACAATTAAAAATACATTTGGAATTAAAATAAATATAAATATATCTGTCTTGAATGAGGATACCACATTTGCCACAAGTTGTGTTTTATTCCTGTGCGTATTGTGTCAACCCTGAAGATGAGCCTGGAAATTCGGTCTCGAAAATTTGGAAAAAGAACAATGGAAAATCTTGTTCCAACGTCATTTTCAGACAATCAGCTAATTGAAGGCTTAAAGAAGAAGGGACAAGTGAGAACCCATCAATTGAGGCCAAAAATTACATCACCTGAAAATGAGGAAAATTCAAGATTTTACCGACCTATGAGTGCTATCAATTATATATTAGGTTTTGCGAACCTAGTAACAAATTAGTTCAGTTGTGACCAGAAGGATAAACCAAAGGCAGCATGGACGGAAAGTATAATCTCATTCACATTCGTTTCGTGCTTACTGGCGACTCATCAGTAGGAGCCGGTATTACGCCCTCTAACCACTATATATTTGGTAGAAGAATGTGGAATAATAGGACGGTAAAATCTCCTAGACTAATGTGCAAACCTGTAATTGTGAAGTTAACATAATCTAAAGTCAACGACAATGCGACTTCAATGCTAACTCATACTCAATTTGGGCGAACTTTAGCATAAATTTATATCCATTAGGTTGGTATCATGTACCGACTCGGAAACTATAGTGTTAGTATCCGGCACTCATCGATTTCAAAAAAGGTATCAGTTACTAACACAATAGCCATAGTGTTAGTATCCTTTACAGCCTCGGTATATATATTATATAGTGTGAGTTAGCATTGAAGTCGCATTGTCGTTGACTTCAGATTATGTTAGCTTCACTATTACAGGTTTACACATTCGTCTAGGAGATTGTACCGTCCTATTATTCCACATTCTTCTACCAAATATATAGTGGTTAAAGGGCGTAATACCGGCTCCTACTGATGAGTCGCCAGTAAGCACGAAACGAATGTGCATGAGATTATACTTTCCGTTTATGCTGCCTTTGGTTTATCCTTCTGTCACAACTGAACTAATTTGTTACTAGGTTCGCAAAACCTAATACATACTTGCATATATATTAGGTCTTCGCAACAAACAGTATTTAAGTGCTATCAATTGTCCCGCAAAAGAAAAATGCGTTTAAATCCACAACAAAAAGGAAAACACTTCGCAACCGAATGCATCTTTTAAAATAGTATCGATTTTCAAGAGAACTAAATGAGAACTAGTGACTTTCTTTGGCCTCCTGCATAAGATTTCGTCCACATTTGGCAATTATTCAATATTCGTTACATCTGCTATTTTTGACAAATAGGCGAAATTTAACAACAAATGATTGCGCGGGTGGTGACAACAATTCTTTAAATCAAGTTTGCAAACTTGAAGTAAACACCAATACCATTGTATTTAACCACGTCGCACAACATCACGAAAATACCACCAGTCGCAACGCACTGACGCGTTTCGACCTTCCATTATCATCATCATCGTCGTACTCTGATGATGGTCATAGAAGGTCGAAACGCGTCAGTGCGTTGCGGATAGCTCACTAATGCTCACTAATTTCATTAGTGAATTACTGGCAAATGCGATTATCACCGATGCCTTGCTGATCAGTTACGAACTTTATTCTAATAAATTGTTTATCTATCATGTTGTGATTATTCGATGTTTGAGGCATATATATTATGGCTTTATTCCACAAACAGGATTACGTATCATTTACCTTATATACCAAATTTGTGCAGCCGAAAAAAATTTTAATGATCAATTATGTAAAGGTTCAAACCAATTTAACATGTTTAAACAAAGCAACGTCAGCTGAATAAGTAGTAAGAGGCGCTTTGATGAAATTGCACACTTGCCGTGACTTGCAAATCTGGTGATATTTAGCATTCGATAGTGAAAAGTAATTATTGTTTTTGGGATTAAAGCAAATCAAATACAAAAGATACCAATTTCGATCTTGTTTTTAATCAAATTTACGCATCTGAGATAAACATTTATACCGCGTTAAGCATCCAGCCGCTTGACACAGCAAAAGTATCGCACGTTACCCGCACTGACGCTTATTAGACATTTCATATTTAGTACGGCTTTTCAAAAAAATGAAATTGGTGTTTATCTCAGGTCTATAAGCTCGATTCAAATAATTGTAAACAAATTTCACGAAATAGATGATTGCTTGGTTTTAAATTTTGTATTTTTAGTTTCGTTACCCTGCATCATTCTCCTGCTTAACAGGAAATAAGCGAACAAAAGGTAATACTAACACCTGTAGATAATTCGTATTAGATTGACATAACATTATTATTAACAAAAGAAGCCATTTAATCAATTTTAGCCTAATTAAATGAGATATTTCATAGAAATGCGCAGATAACTACACACGCTTTAACATTAAGTAATTCTCGAATAAAGTTCGCAACCATTGATTTCTCAGAAGAGATCAAGAATGCAAATTAAGTTCACCTATTGAAAATATGCGCAGTATGGCATAACTACTGTTTGTTGAACCTACAGACTCGCGTCGACTTTCCTTTACCTTCATAAGTGCATTGGATTATTAAAATACGAGAGTCAACCGAATTTATTATAAAGGGGTTTAGAAACATCTAATGCAGTTCGTACTATTCATTGACAAACGTGAGAACAAATTGCCAAAAACCCAGGCCAAATTTTCTCAGTAATCATTCAAAACAACAAAACTGTCGTTAGGATGATACACCAACTCGTTTTAACGATGATTTAAAATTTAAAAAAAAAACTAGTGTGGTACGTAAAAATTAGATTTGTATAATTGTTTTTCTCACTCGCACAATTATTAATTACTCGATTGAATAACGAGAACGGAATCATGGTAAAGGTATAGAAATTTTATGTATACATTTTAGTTTAGCCATTATTATAGATTTTAATTTTAATTTAGACAAATATCTATTATAAAGGTAATATTCACGACAGGGAAAATTGGTCATGGTTTCGCTTGAACTCAGCACGATCATAATATCTGTTACTCTTTGTAACCAATTATTTTGAATGCAAAGTGGATCAAGTTGGATTAAGCATATGTTACACAGCAGCAAACAGGAAAAGGGAATCTTACATGCTAAAACACACACACACACATTTCATTAGTTTATTTTCAAATAATGTACATATTTCTTCTGTTTCTTTAACTGAGAATTAAGGATGTTGCACACATAAGCCTCCTATGTACGTAAATCTATTGAGAATTTTATTTTGATAAACCCTTTGAAATCCGTTTGATTTGGAGGCTATTTTTATAAACAGTGCGTTCAGCCAGTGCGAAATAATCCCTATATATGCTGCGTCAGTTTTTACATACTATATTTACTATTAGCAGATGTTTCGGTGGATAATCAAATGTCATTTCTATACAAAACATTCTATAAATTACTTTTTTTCAATTCAGCGAATATACGTATTGGACGGTGCGTTTCATTATAAAATCCATACCGACATATATCGACATATGTTTTGGTGAAGCCGTACCGATTTTTGCTGTTTTTGTTGATATCTTTTGCTTGCTGCAACAAATTGGTTGATTGGAACACTTACTTTTATCAAGGTTGCGATCTCGATATAAATAAATGACCCATTATATACATACATTTTTCTGTAAAGAATAAGCGTATCAAAGGCAATTCACCCAGTAGCCGGGTTTCGTTCTTATGGAGAACTAACTACGTACTGTCCAGAAATTGCCCGGGATAGGGCTCGAAACTGCGCATACCTGCTTTGGAATCTGGTGCTCTAAACACTGGGCCACATTTAGGTCGAGTTTACATCTCATCCCTTTAGATCTGAAGATCCAATTAACCATCAACAATCTGTAATTATAGAATAGACACCACTTTACATGGGGAAATTGTATTGGATTTAACATTTATATCTTTTAACGAACATTGGTTGTGTGGGCGGTGATAAAAATTACTTTAATCAAGGTTGCGATCTTGTTACAAATACCTGAGCCATTATTTACGCACATATGCCAGTAAAAATTAAGTATTTTATAATTTAAAAAAAGGCAATTCATCCAGTAGACCGGTTTTGTCCTTATTGGGAACTTATGACGAACTGTCCAGAATTTGCCTGTTCTTGTCATTGAAATTCATTTGAACAAATAATTGTTTTTCCGAATAAATTTTGTATCACATTTCTCATTTGTAAAAGTGCAACACCGTTTGAGTAATAGATATATTATCTAGCCCATGCGGTACTTCCTTTGATTGAGACTATCATCCCCTCTTCTCTTTTTCTTTAGCAAGGCGTTATGGAAAGACAGTTTGTAAGCATGGAAATTTTTGCGCTCGCAAGTAAACTGAATTTGATAGTTCATTACATTAATTTCTTCTACCGTGCCATTTGTACATTAATGTTACCAATTTTTCTATAACATACCCTAGATAATTTTGGCAGTATTTTTGAATAAGTAGTTGTAGTTGTGAGGAGAAATTTTAGATGATTTTTAAGTTTGACAGATGATGAGATGTGACGACTGGAGAACTTTAGGAAGAAATTGATGGTTTCATTAACAGGGATGCAAATAGATTTCTGACGTCGAACAAAATCATTCATTTCTACTTGATATGCGGAAATTTTACAATATTTATTTACTGTTTAATCGTATTACCTATACATATGTGGTGAAAGCTGCAATAAGTTAATGTACGTAACTGCTAAGAAATTTTGCAGCCTACATTTCCAATCACAGCATACAATGTATCCAGTAGTCTACGTGTGACTGATTTCGCTGTCTTTATCGTTAGCCTGATCTGCGTTTTGATCTAACGCAGCTTTTATTGTTCCAAGACGGTACCGTCCTATTATCCCACATTCCTCACCCAAATATTTAGTGGTTAAAGGGCGTAATACCGGCTCCCACTGATGAGTCGCCAGTAAGCACGAAACGAATGTGCATGAGATTAGACTTTCCGTTCATGCTGCCTTTGGTTTATCCTTCTGGTCACAACTTATCTAATTTGTTACTAGGTTCGCAACACCTAATACATACTTGCATATATGTTTCTATCTGTGAACTTCAAAACTAAAATCACTTACTATTATATCTGCAATAAATATATGCGACAAGCTGATGAATCCTTCATAATCATAAATGAATATGTAGAAAAATATGGCCTGATTAAATATTTCAATAACGTGGACGATCGCATTCAGCTTAAATGTGACCGCTTAATTTCTCAACCTAAGGTTCTACCTATCCTAGACGTGTTGCTATGGGGTCAGAATTGAAAATATACCG
Organism: Eudiplozoon nipponicum; assembly: GCA_029291075.1. Lineage (NCBI taxonomy): Eukaryota > Metazoa > Platyhelminthes > Monogenea > Mazocraeidea > Diplozoidae > Eudiplozoon > Eudiplozoon nipponicum. The sequence continues at coordinate 86,834 of JAQBSW010003071.1, forward strand.
AAAGCAGATATAGACTGGAAAGTAAATCTATTACCACAGTGCAGTCCAAAGTTCCCAAATGAGAAATTTGATATGCAATTCATCCCACGAAATAAAAAACCGTTCTGAATCATTTGAATAATAAGAATTGGTTGCGCTCAAAACCACTTTTTTAAATCCGGTATCCCGAAATATTTTCCGAGGCAAACATATGCTTTAAAATACGATTAAAAAGCAGTAAAACTGCGCGAAAACTGAAAGATTATGTATTTCAGTATACCCTTTTCTTTGGTTGCACCAATCGAAATATTTGCTCATAGAAATAAAAAGGCAGTGATATCTCGGATTCCTTATACACAATAAAACACCTGCCAAAAGTAAACATAAAGGTTAAGCTACCAGTCAGCGATTTGTCCAGAATTTATTATTTGCATAACTACCGCAAATGCCCTGTGGCCTAGTTAGGCAGGATTAGCCTATAAGCGAAGAAAAGAATTCAAGTCTTTTTTAGACTAAACAAAGTTGGCACATAGGCGTATGTTCCCATCATTGCTGAACACATCGTTTATAAATATCGCACTTCAAATAAGGTGGATCTGTATGTGTTCTTCAAAGTAAAATAAGAAACGTTTCGCGCACAACCGAAGAGGCTATATGCATAACCCTGAATGCCCAGCTAAATAAACAAAAGAAATTCGTGCATAACTTTAATACAGACTGGTGAATTGTTTGTGCATGTCTGTGTGCGTGCCTGATAATGCGCGTTTCCTGCTTCCTTTTCGTTGTTGCATAATTTGTGCAATTAATTCAATTTAATCCGCCCAGTTTCACAAATTTGAAAATTTGAAATGCCAAAATTGCTTTTGATTTTAGTGCTGAAGGGTAATAAATGGCATTTTTAACTTGGTTGTGTTTACCTGATGCATAATGAATTTCTGCTTTGATACACGATTTATTGCTCAAAAAAAGTTATTGTTTTGATGGGGTGAATTTCGTTCAGACGATATTTCAATTAACTAAACAGTGTGAGCCTGGTAGGTGAGGGAAGTTCATTACGGCTATTCCAAATGCTATTTAGTAATTTATATTTACTTACCGCTAGTCAGTTCGCCATTGTGTTTAAATAACAAATGAATAGAGGTTGAGTGGCACAAATACCTCAGGCATTTTTTAATTTAACAATTTTGTGAGCGATTATATTTTATTTCATGTATAATTCTCAGTTCAGCCAGTTTTGTTTAATAGAAATTTAAATTAAGAAATGACTCTTACATTGAAACATAACTGTTCTATTGAGCCGATCTATACAACACAGTTTTAAAAAGTCATTTTCTTTTCAACTTAACGTGACTGCAATACATGGAGCATTATGTAGCAAAGTAGAAAAAATATTTAAATTAAATTCAATGCGTACATTATGTACCAAAACGCAGAAATCTGGAAAGGTCTTTCAGGGGCAAGACCATAAATACACAATTCACCTGATTATAAATAGGATATGAAGAATATTTGTTGTTTATTAAGCTGCGAACTTAAATGTGGCAAATGCCATCTTTCTAAACGTGTAGCTCAACATTGTATATTGCTGTAAAGCAAATATGGAAATCGGCATGGTTTGTAGAGTTGTATTTCCAACAAATTTATAACAAATATATTATGGAAATGTTTCTTTTAGTCATACATGCTAAGTCTAACAATCACTTGGATTTTCTTATTGATTAAACTGTTAGCCCAATCTACATAGCGCACTAAGCAGCTATAGAATGTGCTTAAGTAAACGATATTGGTCTGTTTGTCTGCAAGTAGCTTATATTGTATATTTTTGTCTATCAGTCAATTTTTCGTCCAAACAAATATTATGTATTCTTTAAATCAAGTTGGCGAGCTTGAAATAAACACCAATCCCATTTAATTTAACCAGTCGTCGAAAAACATAAGAAAACTACCACCAGTCGCAACGCACTGACGCGTTTCGACCTTCCATGATCATCATCAGAGTACAACGGCAAACTGACTGTCGAGAATCAAACCGCGTTGAATATATATGGAAATCAATGTTAGATATGCGGCTCTCACATCTAGCAGTCTCGCATACATTGAACTTGACTGGAAATGTCGGCTGCACAATTTCTATGCAGTCACGAACATTAACTGTTTGCAGCTTTCGCCACATATACATATATAGGCAATACAATTTAACAATAATTGATTGCGCGGGTGGTGGTAACAATTCTTTAAATCAAGTTTGCGAACTTGAAGTAAACACAAATCCCATTGTATTTAACCAGTCGTCGAACAACATAACAAAACTACGCCAGCCGCACTGCACTGACGACATTGTGCAGCCGACATTTCCAGTCAAGTTCAATGTATGCGGCACTGCTAGATGTGAGAGCCGCATATCTTTTTTGATTTCCATATTTATTCAACGCGGTTTGATCCTCGCTAGTCAGTTTGCCGTCGTACTCTGATGATGATCATGGAAGGTCGAAACGTGTCAGTGTGCTGGGACTGTCGGTAGTTTTATAATTTTGTTCAACGACTGGTTAAATACAATGGGATTGGTGTTTACTTCAAGCTCGCAAACTTTATTTAAAAATTATTACCACTACCGGCGCAATCAAATATTGTTAAATATTATTTATCTATTCAAAATTTCTGTAGTCATTACTTTTTGATTTTGTGGAGTAAATATTTAACAGTTAGATACTGTTTAAGGCGGAGAACTAAAATATATCCAATTGTGTATTAGGTGTTGCGCACCTATTAACTAATTAGGTCTGTAAAATCTTGAATGTTGTGCATTTTCAGGTGGTCTGATTATTGGCCTTGATTGATGGGTTCTCACTTGTCCCTTCTTTTTTAAGCCTTCCATCAGCTGATTGTCTGAAAATGACGTTGGAACAAGATTTTGCGCTATTCTTATTCCAAATTTTCGAGACTAGTTCCAGTCTCATCTTCTGGGTTGACAAAATACGCACAGGAATCAAACAAAATTTGTGCAAATGTGGTATCCTCATTCAAGACAGATATATTTATATTTATTTTAATTCCAAAAGTATTTTTTAATTGTCTTACTAATATTCGGACGTCATACTTAGTCTCTAATACTCAAATGTATACAAAAATTATCCCTGTCCCCCACCCCGCACACAACCACCTATAAACACATGTGTATTCTACTAAAGTGACATTTATCGAATAACTATAAGCAAACCTTATGGATTGACA
>JAQBSW010003072.1:0-90038 GCA_029291075.1 Eudiplozoon nipponicum
TATAATATAATATAATATAATATAATATAAGCTATAATAGTGTATTATAATATAATATAATATAATAATATAATATAATATAATATATATAATATAATATAATATAATATAATATAATATAATATAATATAATATAATATAATATAATATAATATAATATAATATAATATAATATAATATAATATAATATAATATAATATAATATAATATATAATATAATATAATATAATATACAGTAATAGTATTATAATATAATATAATATAATATAATATAATATAATATAATATAGGGTTATAATATAATATAATATAATATATAATATAATATAATATAATATAATATAATATAATATAATATAATATAATATAATATATATAACTCACATACGTGAGACTACAACAAGTAACAGTCGCATATCTGATTTTCCTCAACTTATATAGGAATTACCATTTTGACATCATGTTCTGAATATGATTATCGATGATGGAGACGCATTAGGATGTAGGACTGACGGTTGTTTTGCCGTTGTGCGACTGATTATTTCCAATGAGGCTGGTGGATACTTCGAGCTGCCAAACTTGATGTATAGCATTGTCGTAAACACTCTTGCATTCAGTGATAGTACAATTGTATCATTTGAGTAAATAATGCAAAATCAGCGAAAAAGTATCATTTATGCGAGACTACTGGAGTTGAGCGCAGCATATTTTATATTTGATAACCTATAACTGAATTGCGGTTTGAGCTTTGGTGGTCAGTTCGCCGTCGTGCTCTGATAATGATCATGGAAGGTCGAAAAGCATCATTTACGTGTAACTGATGGTAGTTTTGCAATGAGGTACGTGTTTTTGGATAAAAGTCTATTGATTTTTAATTTAAGATCGTAAATCTGATTTGAATAAGCGTTGTGTTCCTTTAGCAAACATCTCCTTGAATTACTTGGAAATACCTTCTGGATAAGACGCCCATGAATCCCAAAATATACGATTAAAAAAGAAATTTATTAGTTTTTAACTCGCGGCAACAAATCAATGGTATCTCTTTCAAGCATAACTAGTAAGATGAATTAACAGCAAGTCACAATTTAGCAGTATTTATCAGATTTATTACTGTTTCTAGTTTTAAAATTATTTATAAATGACCGGAACCTAAGTAAAAATTTTGAACCGGAAGGATAATTTATCTGGTATTGTTCTCAGGTTCAAGCCAAACTATCCGTAGCAAATGGAAATCGGTATCTCAGAATCAATGTCAATTAGAAGCTTTGGATTAGAGACACGTATTTATATTTCCTTTTAAGTAAAACATGCAAAATTTGACAGAATGATGAGAATCAGACGATCATGATTCTACCAGATTCAAATTTATTTTACGGTATAAGCAACAGAACTAAGATAAAATTCGAGAACCGTTTCAATACAATACTTTAACTTAGGTAGTAAACTCCTTAGCGAATGGTAAAAATAAGATTCTTAACAACATCAGGAGTGTATCAATTTTTATAATCTCATGTATGTTTGTAAATCCATGTTGCCGATTAAAGGAAGAAGACGGTAACATAGAACTTCATTTAGTACAGACACACCATTCTGTGGATACGGGACACAATTAGCTTGAATAATTGTAGACGCATTTCGGTATGAAGTTGAAACCGAGTGGCGAGATCGCTTAGAGCATATATTTAAGTAAAGTCGAGAGAAAGCATTATCAATTAGATAGCAGTGTAAAAATCGCGAAGTCCCACTTGGAAAGTAGCACTAACTAAATATTACAGTTAAATACTGTAGCACTAACTAGTTGTAGAAAGCAAATACTGCACGAATCAGAATAGAAATTTAGCTCTAACGAAAGATTAAGACAAGTAGATAATGATAGGTCAACAAATCACCTTACAGATTTTATTAATTGTCAATCAATTTTATGATTAATTACATTATCATCCATTACATTGCCAACTTCCTTTTCGTGTTACCCTATTGTATCTATTGATTGAGTAACACTTATAACTAGGTTTATAAGCGAATTTTCATCTTTCCTTATATAATAATTATGGACTCTCTTACCGTGGATAATTTCATGTTCGGCCATAATTTATTTAGTTGAACATCATATTTTTATTAAGCTTTTTCTTTACTTAATAATCATTTATCCTAGTATTATTAATCTATTGAAGCATCTTTTATCTTATAGTTTTCCTATTCCATTACTATTTCTTTCAACCTCGATTATTTCATTTCAAATTTAAAAGATAAAATTAATTAATTCCTAACGAGGAATATTAATGATGTAGTAAGATTTTGCGCTTCATACACACACACACACACCCACCCACACACACACACACACACACACACACACCTAAACCTAACATTTGAATACGAAGCCTGTACAGAGAAATTGACATTAAGGGTGATGATAATTTTGTTGTTGATGATGGTGGTGATAATGATGATGATGAATATTATTATTATTATTATTATTATTATTATTATTATTATTATTAGTAGTAGTAGTATTATTATTATTATTATTATTATTATGGTGATGAAGATGATGATAAAGATTATGATGATAATCGGGATGGTAATGATGATAGTCGTGGTTATGTTGATGATTATAATGATTATGATGATATGTTCATATAGAAAATCGCGCTAACCTTCTTTATTTTGAGACACTTTATTTTATTTATTTGTGATATTTAATGAATCGTTTAAATAAAATCACATCGTTACAAATATACTACAACTGTTAATTAAATAATATTATCTTTTAACACTGTAAATGATTTTTATCGTGGTCGTTTAAGCGCATCATTGTCATCGTTGGAAAGGCCATTTATGTCAGAATGATAAACGATACGCACGGATTAAGTCAAGGTAATTTGCAAAAAAAATGCACACACGTGTCAAATATGGCGTTTATGGATGCAAAACTATCTTTAAAACACAAACAGGAAGCAACGACATCCGTGCCAACAAAAGCTGATACTCGATGAATACAGCTGTCATAATATCTCACGCTATACCGCAGATCCGCTAGGTAATACGTAAATCGGATGTATCGCCTGCTTCTCCTGCCGCATTGCCAAAGACAAGAGGGGGATGAGGTATAAAGCAGAAGATTTTCCATCAAATTAATAGCGCAATCAATGTTCGTTTAATTATATAGCTGATCATTTCAATGCCATTTCCTCATGTAGCGTACTGTCTGTACAATAATGACAGATTTGGGATGGTTAGGTGGAAATTCTGGTCTAAAACGATGCCATATAGGCTCCACATAAAGGAAAAGCTAACCGAGAAACATTAGTTAGTACAAAAATGAAATTTATTATTATAATCAAGGTTGCGGTCTTGATATAAACACCTGACCCATTAATTACTTACATATGTCAGTATAAACTAAGAATTGTATAGTGGAGAAAAGGCAATTCATCCAGTAGACCGGTTTCGTCCTTATTGGGAACTCATCAAGTACTGGCCAGAATTTGCTGCGGACAGGATACGAACCTGGGCACGTCTGCTTCGGAATCTGGTGCTCTAACCACTGAGCTATCCTGCCGCATACTACACTACACACAATTTTCAGTTATATACTAACTAATGTAACTTGGTTAGTATATAACTGAAAATTGTGTGTAGTGTAGTGTGCGGCAGGATAGCTCAGTGGTTAGAGCACCAGATTCCGAAGCAGACGTGCCCAGGCTCGTATCCTGTCCGCGGCAAATTCTGGCCAGTACTTGATGAGTTCCCAATAAGGACGAAACCGGTCTACTGGATGAATTGCCTTTTGTGCGGCAGGATAGCTCAGTGGTTAGAGCACCAGATTCCGAAGCAGACGTGCCCAGGTTCGTATCCTGTCCGCGGCAAATTTTGGCCAGTACTTGATGAGTTCCCAATAAGGACGAAACCGGTCTACTGGATGAATTGCCTTTTCTACACTATACAATTCTTAGTTTATACTGACATATGTAAGTAATTAATGGTTCAGGTGTTTATATCAAGACCGCAACCTTGATTATAATAATTGTTATCACCACCCGCGCAACCAATGTTCGTTTAATTATAAAAATGAAATTTGTTCTTAGTGTGCGGCAGGGTGGTTCAGTGGTTAGAGCACCAGATTCCGAAGCGTACGTGCTCAGATTCGAGCCTTGTCAGCGGCAAATTCTGACCTGTAAGTGATGAGTTCCCAATAAGGACGAAACCGGTCTACTGGATGAATTTTCTTTTTTACAATATACAAGTCTTAGTTTATACTGAGATATGTAAATAATAAATGGGTCAGATGCTTATATCAAGACCGCATCCTTGATAATAGTAATTGTAATCAGCGCCCGCACAACCAATATACGTTTAAAATAAGGTTGCGATATTCAGTTGATCACTAATCTGATTATATACATATTTATAGTATGAAATTTAGCAACACTGATTTATAAAAGGCAATTTATTCAGTAGCTCGGTTTTGTCCTTATTGGGAACTCTTTAGGAACTTTCCAGATTCATGTAATGTTTAAATGTCGCTGTAACTTGGGAAGCTCTGTTCGTATTTTTTGTTTTTATTCCACCAATTTTCTTGTGCGGGACATTTGATACACCTCGACGGTCGGTAGAATCTTGAATAATTTACATTTTCAGGTGCACAGAGTTTGTTAAGTCATGATGAAAATGACTTTAGAATCAGATTTTCAGATTTTTTCTGAATATTCGGGACTCACAGGAAAAAACAACTTGTGACAATCGTGGTATCCTCATTCATGACAGATTTATTTATATTTATTTTAACTCCTAAAGTATTATTTTATTGTCTGCCCTAAAATCCGATCTTAAGACCTTTTCTCTTAAACTCATATGTATACACGAAAATATCCACATCACCCTCCAAGAACGAAACAACCTATACACACATATGTGTATTCCAATCTAAAGTTACATTTATAGAATAAGTATAAGCAAACCATATTGATTGATATATATGCCTATCCGTGATGTCTCGTCGAGTAGAAGGATCAACAAAATTGTTTATTTTAATCTTATTGCAGAAATCCTTAAATTCCCGGTTTACTTAATCTCATCCTGTGTTCAAAAGATTATAGAGAGAGAGAGGTTAGTAAAACTATTGATAGAATATTATTTTATTTTATCGTTTGTACAAGACCGAATACGGAGCCTATACCAACGAATGGAATATCAGTTAAATACTGTTTGTTGTGAAGAACTAATATATATGCAAGTATGTATTAGGTGTTGCGAACCTAGTAACAAATTAGTTCAGTTGTGACCAGAAGGATAAACCAAAGGCAGCATGAACGGAAAGTATAATCACATGCACATTCGTTTCGTGCTTACTGGCGACTCATCAGTAGGAGCCGGTATTACGCCCTTTGACCACTATATATTTGGTAGAAGAATGTGGAATAATAGGACGGTACAATCTCCTAGACGAATGTGTAAACCTGTAATAGTGAAGTTAACATAATCTAAAGTCAACGACAATGCGACTTCAATGCTAACTCACACTATATAATATATATACTGAGTCTGTAAAGGATACTAACACTATGGCTATTGTGTTAGTAACTGATACCTTTTTTGAAATCGATGAGTACCGGATACTAACACTATGGTTTCCGGGTCGGTACATGATACCAACCTGATGGATATAAATTTATGCTAAAGTTCACCCAAGTTGAGAATTACAACAATTTTCGAGCACCTGTTACTCCAGTTAAACCGTACACTCTGGCCTTCAATGATATCAGTTATCACGTTTCGCGGTAAGCTAGACATCATTCAATTCAATATATTACAGTTAAATACTGTTTGTTGCGAAGAACTAATATATATGCAAGTATGTATTAGCTTTGGCGAACCTAGTAACAAATTTGTTCAGTTGTGACCAGAAGGATAAACCAAAGGCAGCATGAACGGAAAGTATAACCTCATTCACATTCGTTTCGTGCTTACTGGCGACTCATCAGTAGGAGCCGGTATTACGCCCTTTAACCACTATATATTCGGTAGAAGAATGTGAATAATAGGACGGTACAATCTCCTAGACGAATGTGTAAACCTGTAATAGTGAAGCTAATATAATCTGAAGTCAACGACAATACGACTTCAATGCTATCTCACACTATATAATATATATACCGAGTATGTAAAGGATACTAACACTATGGCTATTGTGTTAGTAACTGATACCTTTTTGAAATCGATGAGTACCGAATACTAACACTATGGTTTCCGAGTCGGTACCTGATACAAACCTGATGGATATAAATTTATGCTAAAGTTCACCCAAATTGAGAATTACAACAATCTCCGAACACCTGTTACTCCAGGTAAACCATACACTCTGGCCTTCATCGATATCAGTTATCACATTTCGCGGTAAGCATGACATCATCTAATTCAATATATTACAGTTAAATACTGTTTGTTGCGAAGAACTAATATATATGTAAGTATGTATTAGGTTTTGCGAACCTAGTAACAAATTAGTTCAGTTGTGACCAGAGGGATAAACCAAAGGCAGCATGAACGGAAAGTATAATCTCATTCACATTCGTTTCGTGCTTACTGGCGACTCATCAGTAGGAGCCGGTATTACGCTCTTTAACCACTATATATTTGTTGAGGAATGTGGGATAATAGGACGATAGAAAATACACATTTTTACTAATATCCTGTATAAAATTAATTTTTCATTTAAATATCTGTGTCCAAACGATATTCAAATCTATGTATATTTTTTTTAAATACATGTAAGCAATGAGGTTGGTTCATACGGTTCATCTTGGGCATATAACATATCAGCAATGAGTATATTCATATATTATAATTTACTTATTTATATTTATTAATACCAACATCTTATATATGAATATCCATTTACTTATACCTCTAAACTCTATATTTTACGCATATACAGATAATCATATAAGCAACAATGTGGGTTCTTCCCACATCTTTTATAATTATCTATATGTCCACCATATATATATATATATATATATATATATATATATATGTGTGTGTGTGTGTGTGTGTGTGTGTATACACCATATATAATATTTGTATCATATAAGCAAAGATTTGAGTCCCTCAATGGATAAACTATATCATTCAAAACACATCTGTTATTATTTAAATATCTATTTATACGATTTAAACGAACATTTGTTGCTGCAGGCGGTGATGAACATTACTAGTAATCAGGTTGCAAACTTGATATAAACACCTCGGCCCATTAAGTACTTACATTTTGTCAGTCTAAACTAAGAATTGTTTAGTGAATTGCCTTTTCTACACTAAAAAATGTAAGTACATAATGGGTCAGGTGTTTATATCAAGTTCGCAACCTTGATTATAGTAAATATCTATTTATTTGTCTATGTATATATATATATATAAATGTGTATACATATATATATATATAATTATCGATTAGAAATAGAATGCATATATTTTAGTTCCCCGCCACCAACAGTGTCTGATTATAATATATTTAATTTAATAATGTCATGATTACCGCGAAATACGATAACTGACTTCGACAAAGGCTGGAGTGTATGGATTTACTAGAGTTACAGTTAATCATAAATAGTTCTAATTCTCAATTTTGGCGAACTATAGATCAAAAAAGAGGCTCGAAACTAGAATAAATCAGAATCTCTCTCAAAAACTATTAAAGAGGGGTGCAGCTCCTGCACAAAAATCAGCAATTTGCGAACATGTACTACTCACAGGTCATGCTGTTAGTAGTAACAATTTTTCAGTTCTCTACAAGGCAAAAACGAGAAAATGCTTCTGGCTTTTGAAGCTATTGCAATTAATAAGCTGAAGCCCTGCTTAAACGTGCAGAAAATAATTCAAAAAGAAATTAAATTGGACTGGAACAAAGACATAACTGACATGCCTTTAAAAATAGCCAACGCTTCGCAAAATACGACACATACATCAATTACGGACGCAATTACAATGAAAGCGATGACACACCAAATGACGTTACGCAAAAGGAGTGGTCTAAATTGCGCAAAAGTAGTGGTCTAAATTGCGCAAAACAAAGGTTAGCATAACGAAGAGGCGATTGGTTACAACAACTGTACAGTGGGATTGGATGAACGAATATACTAACGAATCCAGAACAATGGCTGTAGATACTGGTAGAAATAAGATTTATTAATAAATGTTATTCCATGGAGTACGTTGTTTTGTTCTTACATTTAAAAAAATGGTGAAATTAGAAACTATCAATATATATATATATATATATATATATATATATGTCTCTACACAATATATATGCATATCTACTGTGTGAGTTTCTCCCACATCTTATATAAATCAATAATATTCATCCATACATAATTACTTGTACACGCCCTATATAATCTGCATATATATGAACATATAAGCAACCATGTGAGGTCCTCCAGGAAATTATTTAAATATTGAAATATCTATTCATCAATAAATTCTATATATATATATATATATATATATATATATATATATATATATATATATATATACGTGTACAATCCATATATATATATATATATATATATAGAGTATATATATATATGTGTGTAACCAACATATAAGTAACTATGTAAGTTCTCCCATTGCACACGATTTACTACAATTATAGTATACCAAACAAAATACACCTTTCTTACCACATCTCAACTGTTCCGTGTACTATTTCAAATTCATAGTCGCGGTCTCTTAGTTGGATTTCTTAGTATCTCTGATTCCTACAATCCACGTGTCCTTCCATTCCAGAAGGTTTCATTAAATATAAAGCCTAATGCGTTTTCTACAGATGTCACATTCATAACGGTCATTTTTGATTTTATTTCAATTGATACCCAATCAACCTGGTTAATCTATTTCAGTTACATAATGCTATGCTCATTTACAGCCATCAGAGTTTATCTGATGACTTTACATCATTGAGTGTCTGGCTAGATCTCAACTATGACAATAAGCATATTTCCCTGTAATATTTGTTGCAGAGAACTAATATATATATATATATATATATATATATATATATATATATATATATATATATATATATATATATATAAAATAACGTAATGTGCTACGTACATAGTAAACAATTCGATCAATTAGGACTAGGAGGATAAACGAAATTCAGCATCAACGAAAGGCATATTCTCGTGTACAAATGCGTTTCGTGCTTATTGGTGATCCATCAGAAGGAGCCGGTATTATGCCCTACTCCAACTAATTATTAGAGTTAGGAATTTGGGACAATTGGACTATAAAATCTCTACTTTAAATCAAGTTTCAGAGCTTGAAGTAAACACCAATCCCATTGTTTTTAACCAGTCGTCGAACAACATAACAAAACTACCGCCAGCCGCAACGCACTGACGCGTTTCGACCTTCCATGATCATCATCAGAGTACGACGGCAAACTGACTATCGAGGATCAAACCGCATTGAATATATATGGAAATCAAATTTAGATATGCGGCTCTCACCTCTAGCAGTCTCGCACACATTGAACTTGACTGGAAATGTCGGCTGCACAATTTCTATGCAGTCACGAACATTAACTGTTTGCAGCTTTCGCCACATGTAAACATATAAGCAATACAATAAAACAATAATTGATTGCGCGGGTGGTTGTAACGATTCTTTAAATCAAGTTTGCGAGCTTGAAGTAAACACCAATCCCATTGTTTTTAACCGGTTTGATCCTGCATAGAAATTGTGCAGCCGACATTTCCAGTCAAGTTCAATGTATGCGAGACAGCTAGAGGTGAGAGCCGCATATCTAAATTTGATTTCAATATATATTCAATGCGGTTTGATCCTCGATAGTCAGTTTGCCGTCGTACTCTGATGATGATCATGGAAGGTGGAAACGCGTCAGTGCGTTGCGACTGGCGGTAGTTTTGTTATGTTGTTCGACGACTGGTTAAATACAATGGGATTGGTGTTTACTTCAAGCTCGCTAACTTGATTTAAAGAATTGTTACCACCACCCGCGCAATCAATTATTGTTTAAATTGTATTGCCTATATATGTATATGTGGCGAAAGCTGCAAACAGTTAATGTTCGTGACTGCATAGAAATTGTGCAGCCGACATTTCCAGTCAAGTTCAATGTATGCGAGACTGCTAGAGGTGAGAGCCGCATATCTAAATTTGATTTCCATATATATTCAATGCGGTTTGATCCTCGATAGTCAGTTTGCCGTCGTACTCTGATGATGATCATGGAAGGTCGAAACGCGTCAGTGCGTTGCGGCTGGCGGTAGTTTTGTTATGTTGTTCGACGACTGGTTAAATACAATGGGATTGGTGTTTACTTCAAGCTCGCAAACTTGATTTAAAGAATTGTTACCACCACCCGCGCAATGAATTATTGTTTAAATTGTATTGCCTATATATGTATATGTGGCGAAAGCTGCAAACAGTTAATGTTCGTGACTGCATAGAAATTGTGCAGCCGACATTTCCAGTCAAGTTCAATGTATGCGAGACTGCTAGAGGTGAGAGCCGCATATCTAAATTTGATTTCCATATATATTCAATGCGGTTTGATCCTCGATAGTCAGTTTGCCGTCGTACTCTGATGATGATCATGGAAGGTCGAAACGCGTCAGTGCGTTGCGGCTGGCGGTAGTTTTGTTATGTTGTTCGACGACTGGTTAAATACAATGGGATTGGTGTTTACTTCAAGCTCGCAAACTTGATTTAAAGAATTGTTACCACCACCCGCGCAATCAATTATTGTTTTATTGTATTGCTTATATGTTTATATGTGGCGAAAGCTGCAAACAGTTAATGTTCGTGACTGCATAGAAATTGTGCAGCCGACATTTCCAGTCAAGTTCAATGTATGCGAGACTGCTAGAGGTGAGACACGTCTATCTAAATTTGATTTCCATATATATTCAATGGGGTTTGATCCTCGATAGTCAGTTTGCCGTCGTACTCTGATGATGATCATGGAAGGTCGAAACGCGTCAGTGCGTTGCGGCTGGCGGTAGTTTTGTTATGTTGTTCGACGACTGGTTAAAAACAATGGTATTGGTGTTTACTTCAAGCTCGCAAACTTGATTTAAAGAATTGTTACCACCACCCGCGCAATCAATTATTGTTTTATAAAATCTCTTATACGAATGTGCATAAATTGTAAAGTGGAGTCTTTGAAAATGCGACTTCAAAGCCAACTCATTAGATATGACATATACTGAGAATTTATGAATTTGCTGAAGTAGCAGTTATTCAGAAGTAGTTGTAATTCTCAATTTTGGTGAAATTTAGTATATCTTGAAATCGGTTGTGCCGATACGATTTACCTTTTCGACAACCATAGTGTTGGTATCAGGTAATAAGACAACAACCTTTGTGTTGGTATTCTTTACAGGATCGGTATATATATATATATATAAATATATATATATAATATATATATATATATATATATATATATATATATATATATATATATATATATATATATATATATATATATATATATATATATAGTGAGTTGGCTTTGAAGTCTCATTGTCGAAGAATTTATATGAAGTTAACTACACTACTTTTTGTGTATACATTGCTATAGGCCATTAAGCACGAATCTCATGTGTACATGCAATTAAACATTTTGTTAATTCTGACTTTGGTTTATCTTTCTGGTCCTATTTGAGCTAATTATTTATTAGGTACGCAACAGCTAATATAAAATTACTGTCCGGAATATCGTCATGGCCAGTTATAAATAAGTAACTCATCAATCTAGTTAACTTATAATTTCAAGCTTAAACACAATGATTCCACTATTAACAGATATTGACATATTTAACAACAAATTTCAATTCTGAAGAATTTAGGGTAACCATTATATCTACTACTGGTCAATATCGCAAAAGCATCAAAAGGAAACCAACTTGCTACGTAAAAATAATTTGAAGAATAAAAGTAAATGTAGAAAAATTTATGACTCGCGACAAACAACAGTTGAGGATTATTAATTCTTCAGAAGGGAGGCTATTTGGTAAAAATCCGTAAAGATACCCAATGGAAAACACACAATAGTGACTGTATGTAAATAAATGATCAAGCGAGAATGGGCAGAATATGCCTTAAAATGCACAGATATTAGAATATCTCGACCAATATGTATGAATACATTGAGTTTATATGTAGAACCAGACTTAGAAAGCGAATCCAAATTTGCGAATTTGATAGCTGCAGACTAGTATTTAAATGTCTAAGGCACCTCAATATAAGCTGGTATTGCGGGTGAATATATAGTACAGGATTAGATAAAAGAAGTAAAAAAGTTGAGAAATTAGTTGATATGGTACTGATAAAATAGTTTCGCATCTATTTTTTAACTTTTTACAAAAGTCATTTAATAAACTGTGAATCTTCTTCTGTTACCAATATAAAAATTATTACCCTCGTTTCCCAACAAAGATACACAATATAATATTATTCATAATCTTAATAGCATACATACAAGAAGTACGATTCAGTTTCACTATGGAATACTCGCGCTAATTTAATGGTCTTTCAATGGGCATTTGTAACGCTCCCTTCTAATAAGAAGAATGCAAGCATCACCTGCAGATCACGACTATGAAAAAAATAATATAACACAGCTCCTTATACAATTGATACGTTGCTTTCTTTATATAATAACTAGGGTTTTATTTTCATAATTCGGTTTGCTGTCCTATTATTATGATTAATTAAAAAAGGTTAACAACAATCCTATTATATATAAAGTTGTCAGTATAAATGAAGTATTGTATAATGTAATACGGCATGGTGGTCTAGTGATTAGAGTCACAGACTCCAAAAGAGTCAAGCATAGTTTCAAGTTATGTCCGCGGCCAAATACTGGACAGTATTCGAAGAGTTCCCAATAAGAATAAAACTGGTCTTCTGAGTGATTTGCCTTATCTACATAATAAAATGCTTATCTTGTAATGACAAATTTTTATATATAATGGCATTGGTGTTTATATCAATGTCGCAAACTTGATTTAAGTAATTGTTATCACTGCTCAGGTAATCCATGTTAGTTCAAGGCTGCTTTTAACTGAAAATACATTAGCATCGATATTTAATTCTACATAGTCATAAATAATGTATTTGTGTTGAATCGAGTATTTCAACAATTAAGTAACCTATATAATTAAACAAACATTGGTTGCGCGGGCGTTGATAACATTTAATGTAGTCAAGGTTGCGAACCTGATATAAACACCTGGCCCATTAAGTACATATTTTTTCAGCATAAACTAAAATTGTATAGTGTAGAAAAGGCAATTCATCAAGTAGACAGATTTCGTCCTTATTGGGAACTCGTCTCGTACTGGCCAGAGATTTCCGCGGACAGCGTTCGAACGTGGGCACGTCTGTTTCGGAATCTTGTGCTCTAACCACTGAGCCACCCTGTCGCACACAAGACTACAAGCCATATATTAACTGATGTACCTCGGTTAGCTTATTTTTCTTTTAGGTGGAGGTCGTATGGCATCCATTTCGACCCAAAGTTCCAACTAACCATCTCCAATCTGTCATTACTGAACAGACAACACAGAAGATGGGGAAGTGGTAATGGAATGAATATTTATATAATTAAACGAACATTGGTTGCGCAGGCGGTGACAACATTTACTCTAATCAAGTTTGCGATCTTGATATAAACACATGACCCATTAAGTATATGATGAGTTCCCAAGAAGTACGAAACCGGTCTACTGGATGAATTGCCTTCCCTACGCTACACAATTCTTAGTTTATACTGACAAAATGTAAGTACTTAATCGGTCAGGTGTTTATATCAAGTTCGCAAACTTGATTACAGTAAATTAAGCAATCATTTTGGAATACGAACTATAATAATATTAATTGCACCCTTTCATTGTGCAAAGATAAAATCATTTAAAAACGCAGAACAACATGTATTGACATAGCGAAATTTAAATGCGCTTGAAGATATCAGCAAAAATGCAGACATGAAAATGCTACGCGCTGATAAAGGCAAGGACGTGGTTCTAATGGACAAATCAAATTTTATACAAAATATGAGGAACTTGAAGGAGTTGCCTTGTTGCGCATCTGGATTAATTGAAATTACCTGATCTGCGTTTTGACTAACACTTGCTTCATTTGTTTCGTGAGATTAGATTATTTAAATTTATTTGAAGTTTAATAGCAAAATTTTGATTACATATACTCTTTTAGTAAAAAATTAAAAAAATATACATCAGATTGGAAAGGAAATTCATAAAGAAGACCGGTATAGACGGTAATTCTGATTATAAGTCAAATAGCATAATTGTGATTAAATTTGTTTTGGCGGTATAAACTAAACATTGCATTTGGTAGCAATAGCAGCTCATCCAGTATCATGGTTTCGTTCTTGTTCGGAACACTTCTAATACTATCCACAATTTGCCACCGAAGGGACACACATTCTTCGGAGTCTGGGTCTATACGCACACCGACAGCCGAACAGCATACCACACGCAATTTGAAATCATATGCAAACTTATGATTATGGGTAGACTTTCTTTCATGTGTAAGATATATGGAAATTCGTAATACCAGAAGAACTAACTAGCCAAACACGATATGCCACTATTACTTTTATGTAAGGTCTAACGAGGAATTTTCTGTCGCTACAAACTAAACATTGAATCAGTTTGCAAATGAAATTCATGCAAAAGACCAGTGTAATACTGATTTGGGACTCGTCATATACAGTCCACAATTTTCCGCGCAAGGGACATTAAATAAAGCACATATGCATCGGGTTTTGAGATTCTATCCATTGCACAACACGCGTCATCTATTGCACGCATTTTAATGTCATACACCAAAGTGTGTTTTCCGGTTAAAATTTCCATCGTGTGGGACCAATTTGGAGTCTCTAAATACATTAAATTCTAAGTAAAAACCATCCATTTCTCGTTATACAGCAGACACAATGCCAATTATGGAAGACATTTTACTCGCATGATTTCGATTATAAGTATTTTCTCAGCATAAACTAAAAATGGCATCAAGTATCAATAGAAATTTATGCAATAAACTGGTTACTTCCTTCGTGGTAACTCTTCAAGCACTGCCCAGAATTAGCCGCGGACGGGACTTGAACCTTGGTACATATGCATCTGATTCTGCGAAACACGTAATTTTGAGTCTTGTACAAACTTTTGTTTTTCGGTTATCGTTGCCTTTGAATGGAATCAATCAGGAATCTCTTTATACATGTACCTCTAGCTGGCCATTCACTATACGACATAATGCAACAAACACCATGTCCTTTGATTGTGTTTTGTTAGTATAAAATAAGCACTGCATAAGGTGATAAACGAAATTCATTCGGTAAACCAGTTTCGTCCTTATCGAGAGCACTTCCAGTACAATTTATAATATTCCGCGAAGAGGACTTGAGCCGGTGTACATCTACTTTGGAGTCTGAGACTATAAACTCTATGCAAACCGTGTGGCATACTACTCGTCTTACACCAGATTATGTTTTCTGGTTAGCCTTTCCTTCGCGTGGAATCAATTTGCAATCTCCTATAGCCTGAAGTTGGAACTGGTCGTAGTCCACGTGTTGATATTCAACAGACAACATTCCAAATCGCGAAATTAATCTGATTTTAAGCCTAATTGCATTTAATTGTAGATATTTTGTTAGCGTAAATTAAGAACTGCATCAGTTAACAAAGGCAATTCATTCAGTAGATGGGTTTCCTTCTTATTGGAATCAGTTAAATTACTGTCCAAAATTTTCCGCAGACGAGACATGAATATAGGTACACATTCTTGGTAATTTTAGAATACATTCATTGCGGCATTCGTGACGCAAACTACACAAAAGTCAGTATTTTGATAGAATATATTTGTAATCTCTAAATAGCCAAATTTCTAATTAGCCTTCCAGATCCGCTATTATACAGAAGACAGCGTGACACTTGGGAAAGTTGCATGCATTTGCAATCTAACCGCATATTTTTGAATATATGTATTTTTCCATTATTAGCTAAACATGGCATCAGTTAGCAGAGGAAATACTTCCAGTAGGCTGCTTCGTTTCTATTGCAAACACGAAGTAGTTTCAAGAATTTCCAAGTCAAGTCTTGAACTAGGGTACAAATGCTTTGGAGATAGAGACTCTTGTCACATACAATACGCGATTTGATGTCATATGCTAACTTTAATTTTCTGGTTAGACTTTCGTTCATGTGGAATCAATTTAGAATAACGTAATTCCTAAAAATTAAGTTCAACAGCACGCCACTTTGGAAATTTGTGTTGACTAGAAGTCTAATATCTGGATTTTCATTATATTTATTTTGTCAACATAAAATAAGTACTGCATCAGGTAGCAAAGTCTATCCTTATAGTAGTCCGGTTTTGTCCTTTTTTGTGAACTTTTCAAGTACTGCTCACAATTTGCCGCAGACGGTACTTGAAACCAATCGTATGTTTTATATTCTGAGACTTTATCCAGTGCTGCAAATGTGCCGCACAACAAAAGCAATTTGTATACATACACAAAGATATGCTTTCCAGTTAGAATTTAGATAATGTTGGCGTAGAACTAATATATGTGCCATTGTGTATTAGGTGTAGCACTAGAAGAATAAACCAAAAACAGTATAAAAGGAAAGTATAATCTCATGCAAATTTGTTTTGTGCTCACTGGCGACTCGTCAGTAGGAGACGTTACTACACTCATTACCCGCAATATATTCTTTTCGCGAAACGAATGTGCATGAGATTCTACTTTCAGTTCATGTTGTCTTTGGTTTATCCTTCTGGTCACAACTGAACTAATTTGATACCAGTTTCGCAACGCCTAATACATACTTGCATTTATATTAGATCTCCGCAACAAACAGTATTTAGCTGTTATATATTGAATTTAATGATGTCATGCTTACCGCGAAATGTAATAACTGATATCGATCAAGGCCAGAGTGTATGGATTTACTGGAGTAACAGGTGTTCATAAATAATTGTAGTTCTCAATTTCGGTGTACTATAACATACATTGATATACATCATGTTAGTACCATGTACCGACTTGGAAACCATAGTGTTAGTACCATGTACCTTTTCGGTATTATAATGTTGGTATCAGTTAGTAACACAATAACCATAGTGTTAGTATCCTTTACAGACTCGGTATATATATTATATAGAGTGAGTTAGCGTTGAAGTCGCATTGTCGAGATTATACGATGTTAGCTTCACTACTGCAGGTTTACACATTCGTCTAGGAGATTGTATCGTCCTATTATCCCACATTCCTCACCCAAATATATAGTGGTTAAAGGGCGTAATACCGGCTCCTACTGATGAGTCGCCAGTAAGCACGAAACGAATGTGCATGAGATTATACTTTCCGTTCATGCTGCCTTTGGTTTATCCTTCTGGTCACAACTGAACTAATTTGTTACTAGGTTCGCAATACCTAATACATACTTGCATTTATATTAGTTCTCCGCAACAAACAATATTTAAATGCTATATATTGAATTTAATGATGTCATGCTTACCGCGAAATGTGATAACTGATATAGTTCAATACCAGAGTGTATGGATTTATTGGAGTAACAGGTGTTCAGAAATAGTTGTAATTCTCAATTTCGGCGTACTATAACGTACATTGATATCCATCATGTTAGTACCACGTACCGACTTGGAAACCATAGTGTTAGAGTTGTCGAGACTTTATATGAAGTTAGCTTCACTACTGCAGGTTTACACATTCGTATAGGAGATTTTACCATCCTATTTTCTCACATTCCTCGCCAAAATATATAGTGAGTAAAGGGCTTAATACTGAATCCTATTGACGAGTCACCAGTAAGCGCGGAATAAATGTGCACGAGATTATACTTTCCGTTCATTCTGTCTTTGATTCATCCTTCTAGTCATATTTGAACTAATTTGTTACTAAGTGCGCTACACTTAATACAAAATTCCTGTGAGCATTTCATTCAGGTGGTACTAAGTTTGTATCTCGTAACATATGAAGTTGTAACTAGTCACACTGTGTCATTTTAAAAGAAATACCATGCAACTTGTGTAAATTATATTGACTACAGGTTTAATTGCAGGACTTTGGTTATAATTTTTTCAGTACAAATTATACACTACATCAGTAAATTTGAATTCATATGCCAACTTGAGTTTTCTTGTTAGACTTTCGTTACCGTAGAATCTATTTGGACTCTCTTACCACTTAAGAATTTATTTAGTAAACCGCCGACCAGACAGGGCTTGAATCGAATCATATATACTTTAGATTTTTAGACTTTATTCACTGTACCACCTTTTCCGCATTCTACACGAAATTTCAATTTATTTAGCCATTTATGTATTCTGGTTAGCCTTTTCATTGCCCGGAAGCTAATTTTAGTATTTCAATGCCTTAAGTTCTACCAAACCACTCCTGAACTCTCATTATACAATAGACTCCATGAATCATGAAGAATTTATATTGATTTGAAGTATAAATACAAGATTTTGTGTTAAAATATTTTGTCTGGATAATCTAAATATGGCACTAGATAAAAAAGGTTACTGTTAAAGCGGCTACATCCTTATTATGATCTCATCAAGTGTTGTCCAGAATTTGTTTCCGACGGGGCAAAGATAAACAAAAATGTTTCGTAATTATAATTTCTAATCTATGCAGCACACATACTGCATTCCACACTCAATTTAAAGTCATATACCAACTTCAGTTTCCTTGTTACTCTTTCCTTCCGATAAAATATAACTGGAATCTTTTAATTCCTCGTGTTCTAACCAGTAACCTCCGACCATTCATAACACAACAAACATCATGATACTTAGAGAACTTATATTGGTTTGTTGTCTAACGGATGGTTTTTGATTAAAGTATTTTGTCAAAATAAGTTAAATAATTCATAATGTAGCAAAGACCATTTTTCGAGAAGACCAAGATTGTTTTTATTGTGAATTCTTCTACTAATGTCCAGAAATTGCCACGGACATAATTAAACCGGCTCATATTTACTTTCGAGTTTTGAGACTATCCACTGCGTCAACCCGGCCGTGTACCACAGGCAATTTGAAAATAAATACCAATTTATGTTTTCTGGTTAGCCTGTCAATTACGTGGAAGTAATTTAGACACTCTTAATGCCTGAAGTTCTACCTAACCAGCCCGGAACTTTCATAATACACCAAACGCCATGTCTCTTGAGAAATTCTATTTATTTGAAGTCTAGTCATGGCCCGTAGCCATA
Organism: Eudiplozoon nipponicum; assembly: GCA_029291075.1. Classification (NCBI taxonomy): domain Eukaryota; kingdom Metazoa; phylum Platyhelminthes; class Monogenea; order Mazocraeidea; family Diplozoidae; genus Eudiplozoon; species Eudiplozoon nipponicum. The sequence continues at coordinate 19,314 of JAQBSW010003072.1, forward strand.
GAAATTCCGGCCTGACGACCGGCGGGCTCAAGCTAGTCAACACGGGATTGGTAGCATGGACCTTGCCGAGTCATAAAGTGACACAACCATCACCTCGAGTTTGGTCTAACTGCACAATAACTTTTTCTATTAAATGTGTAGTGACGGAATGAGAGCAAGCGTTCCAGACGTGAAGGGCAAGTTTCAGATGTTGAAGGAAACTTTGGCCACTGGCATCTGGGCAGATAGTGCTCATCAGCCTTGGTTGGCAGACTATCTAGGAGAAGTAAAACTCCGAATACAAACCATCACTAGGAATGGGCGACCTAGTGTTCTTTTACAGTCCACATATAACCATGACAAATACAACTTACAATAATTACATACTGCATCGGCCGTCGCGCAGTATAAAAAGGGTCGCCTTATCTGCTGAGCCGCGCAGAGTGGATAAGCGAAATCGGGCTACTGCAGGCAACTTTATCTCCGTTTCTGCTTCCTTTCCTACTCATTCCTCTTCTCAATCTAACAATAATACTCTTTTAGATACTATAAATATGGTTGGTTTAGATCATAACACTGAGCCCAATACCAGGTTGCCAAATATCGAAAATGGTTCTAGTAGACGATCATTCATTAAACCTAAGTTAGGTTTTAACGTAGGCACATGTAATGTGCGAACATTAAAACAACCTGGACAGCAAGAATCTCTTTCTCGTACGTTGGATAAATTAGAAATCGATATATGTTGCATATCTAAAACCAGAATACAGGATCCTACATGCACTACAGAAATGGCTGCACCATTCCTATCTACGCGTTATTGGCTTCGAACATCTGGTCCCACAGAGTTCTCTCAAGCCGGTAAATGGGGCATTGGTATTGCCCTTAGCGCTCGAGCTGAAGCTTGCTTAATTGAATGGATCCCTTTAAATTGTCGATTGTGTGCGGCACGTTTAAATACATTTACTAAAATCAAAGCAAAAAACCGTTATCATCGTTGCCTCTTCGTTGTAACTACATATGCCCCTACCGATTGCAGCACAGAAGAAAGCAAGGACGCTTTTTACTTCGAATTAAGCTCCTTGCTAAGTGAAGCACGAAGTTCAGATATAGTGCTCGTTATTGGTGACATGAAAGTTCAAGTTGGGCGCTTAAGTAACACAGAATTTAATTTAGGTGGAAGATACACTATAAGCAAGTCTGCATCAACAGTGTGGAATGTTAGTCCAGAAGAACCATCCGAGTTAGAAGTACGCGATGCAATCCTATCTTTTAAACGCCGAAAAGCCATAGGGCCCGATGATTTGCTTCCAGGATTGTTTAAGGATGGTGGCGATATAATTTCAGGAGCGTTGACTAAACTTTTTCATACTATATGGAATGAGGAAACCGTACCACTTGACTGGAATGAGTCGACCATCATTCCAATCTTCAAAAAAGGCATCGTAATTCGTGCGATAACCATCGTTCTATAAGCTTGACTCCGGTCGTATCAAGGTTATTTGCTTTGATTATCCTACGTCGTCTTAGCGCTTTATGTGAGTCACAAACAAGAGAAGAACAGGTCGGATTCTGCGCAGGATAAGGTTGTTGGACACGCTATTTTCGTCGCTTAAGGAATACAAATTCACATGTCTTTAGAAAAACTGGTGTTTGAGTCGATTTAACTCAATACTTTCCACGCTGTGCGGTATTCATCAGGCCACCTTGAATAGATTAATAGACGTTGTTCCGTCTTTCAGTATGAAATTTGCACCCTCTAAATGTAAGATACTGTAAGAGGATCACCCACCACTCACTCAAACGTTGCGACTGCAGATTGAAGATCTAGACATAGTCAACAGGTTTACAAATCTTGGGAGCTCTATCAATAACGTAGGCAATATGTCCGACGAAGTGATAATACGGCTTGCGAAAGCTAGAGTAGCTTTCTCGACTCTTCGTCATTTATGGAGAAACGCGAATATTTTACTTTGCCTTAAAGATCGTGTTTACAATGCATCTGTACGCGCACTAATACTATGCGTTAGTGAAACTTGGCCTCTTAGAGTTTAATTTGAGACGCTTACAGGCATTCGATCATCGTTGTTTGAGAAGTATAGCACATGTTGGTTACCAACAACGAATAACTAACGTTGACATCCATAGACGTATTTTTTGATGTGATAATAAGAGCTCGTCGTTAGAAAAACAAATAAGGCTCCATCAACTTCGTTGGCTCGGTCACGTTTTGCGTATGCCCTCATTTCGATTGCCCAGTAGAGCTCTGTTCTCTCATCCAGCACCAAATTGGCGTAAGAAACAAGGTGGGCAGATTTTGACATGGCAGAAACAATTGAAGTCACTTACATCCAAATTGGGTAGTATAGGACCCACTCGTCTGCCAGGATGGGGTCCTCGTGCGCATCATAGTTCTTGGTTAGAAACCCTTAGCGATATGGCATCGAATCGAGCTCAGTGGCGATCTTGTCGCAGATGTCTAGTAGAATCATCTTCGTAACTTTCTTTTCTTAGTAGAGCAAAGTTAGCTGCGAGGTTTGGTTTGTTTATGACGTGATACAGTGAAATCCGCAAGGAAGCTGTATTGCTGATGTCGCCTTGCCCGAATGCTAACTTGGCCATAATGGTGTTGTGGAGAGGTTTAGTTTGCCTCATTTCTGTGAGTTATCCTGATAAATTTACTCATACAATTTAACAATAATTGATTGCGCGGGTGGAAGTAACAATTCTTTAAATCAAGTTTGCGAGCTTGAATTAAACACCAATCCCATTTAATTTAACCAGTCGTAGAACAACATAACAAAGCGCGTCAACGCGTTGCGGCTGGCGGTAGTTTTGTTATGTTGTTCGACGATTGGTTAAATTAAATGGTATTGCTGTTTACTTCAAGCTCGCAAACTTGATTTAAGGAAAAAAATTTACTCATAGTAGCAAGGTATTCCTTCCCACTCAGTCTCTCTCTCTCTCGCGCGCTCTCTCCTTCTCTCTATCTATATCTCTATCCATATCTCTATCTATATATCTATCTCTATCTCCATCTCTATCTCTATCTCTATCTCTATCTCTATCATTATCTCTATCTCTATCTCTATCTCGATCTCCATCTCTATCTCTATCCCTATCTCTATATCTATCTCTATCTCTATCTCTATCTCTATCTCTATCTCCATTTCTCTATCTCTATCTCTATCTCTATCTCCATTTCTCTATCTCTATCTCCATTTCTCTATCTCTATCTCTATCTCTTTCTTTATCTCTATCTCTATCTCCATTTTTCTCTCTATCTCCATTTCTCTATCTCTATCTCCATTTATCTCTCTCTATCTCCATTTCTCTATCTCTATCTTTATCTCCATTTCTCTCTTTCTTTTTCTCCATTTCTCTATCACTATCTCTATTTCTCTATCTCTATCTCCATTTCTCTATCTCTATCTCCCTTTCTCTATCTCTATATTTATCTCTATCTCTATCTCTATCTCTATCTCTATCTCTATCTCTATCTCCATTTCTCTATCTCTATCTCCATTTCTCTATCTCTATCTCCATTTCTCTATCTCTATCTCCATTTCTCTATCTCTATCTCTATCTCCATTTCTCTATCTCTATCTCTATATTTATCTATATCTTTATCTCTATCTCTCTCTATCTCTATCTCTATCACCATTTCTATCTCCATTTCTCTATCTCAATCTCTATATTTATCTCTATCTCTATCTCTATCTCCATTTCTCTATCACTATCTCTATTTCTCTATCTCTATCTCTATATTTATCTATATCTTTATCTCTATCTCCCTCTATCTCTATCTCCATTTCTATCTCTATTTCTCTATCTCTATCACCATTTCTCTATCTCTATCTCTATCTACATTTCTCTATCTCTATCTCTATCTCCAATTATCTATCTCTATCTCTGTCTCCATTTCTCTATCTCCAATTATCTATCTCTATATCTGTCTCCATTTCTCTATCTCGATCCCTTTCTCTATCTCTATCTCTATCTCCTTTTCTCTCTCTATCTCCATTTCTCTATCTCTATCTCCATTTCTCTCTCTCTATCTCTATCTCTATCTCCATTTATCTATCTCTATTTCTAACTCCATTTCTCTATCTCTATCTCTATATTTATCTATATCTTTATCTCTATCTCTCTCTATCTCTATCTCTATCTCCATTTCTCTATCTCTATCTCTATCTCTATCTCTATCTCTATCTCTATCTCTATCTCTATCTCCATTTCTCTATCTCTATCTCTATCTCCATTTCTCTATCTCTATCTCTATATTTATCTATATCTTTATCTCTATCTCCCTCTATCTCTATATCTATCTCCATTTCTCCATCTCTATCACCATTTCTCTATCTCTATCTCTATCTACATTTCTCTATCTCTATCTCTATCTCCAATTATCTATCTCTATCTCTGTCTCCATTTCTCTATCTCCAATTTCTATCTCTATATCTGTCTCCATTTCTCTATCTCGATCCCTTTCTCTATCTCTATCTCTATCTCCATTTCTCTCTCTATCTCCATTTCTCTATCTCTATCTCCATTTCTCTCTCTCTATCTCTATCTCTATCTCCATTTATCTATCTCTATCTCTATCTCCATTTCTCTATCTCTATCTCTATATTTATCTCTATCTCCATTTCTCTATTACTATCTCCAGTTCTCTATCTCTATCTCTATCTACATTTCTCTATCCCTATCTCTATCTCCATTTCTCTATCTCTATCTCTTTCTAAATTTCTCTATCTCTATCTCTATCTCCAATTATCTATCTCTATCTCTGTCTCTATTTCTCTATCTCTATCTCTCTATTCATTTCTCTATCTCGATCTCTTTCTCTATCTTTATCTCTATCTCCATTTCTCTATCTATATCTCCATTTCTCTCTCTCTATCTCCATTTCTCTATCTCTATCTCTATTTCCATTTCTCTATCTCTATCTCCATTTCTCTATCTCTATCTATATCTCCATTTCTCTATCTCTATCTTTGTCTTCATTTCTCTATCTCTATCTCCATTTCTCTATCTCTATCTCTATATTTATCTCTATCTCTATCTCTATCTCCATTTCTCTATCACTATCTCCATTTCTCTATCTCTATCTCCATTTCTCTATCTCTATCTCTATCTCCATTTCTCTATCTCTCTATATCTCTCTCTTCATTTCTCTATCTCTATCTCTTTCTTTATCTCTATCTCTATCTCTATCTCCATTTTTCTCTCTATCTCCATTTCTCTATCTCTATCTCCATTTATCTCTCTCTATCTCCATTTCTCTATCTCTATCTTTATCTCCATTTCTCTCTTTCTTTTTCTCCATTTCTCTATCTCTATCTTTATCTGCATTTCTGTATCTCTATCTCTATCTCTATATTTATCTCCATCTCTTTCTCTATCTTTATCTCTTTCTCTATCTCTATCTCTATCTCTATCTCTATCTCTATTTCTATCTTTATCTTTGTCTCTATCTCTGTCCTTATCTCTATCTCTATCTCTATCTCTATTTCTATCTCTATCTCTGTCTCTACTACTACATATTACAGGAAGTTTGAAGTCATATCCAAAATTATGTTTTCTAGTCAGCCCTTCACTCAGATGGAACCTATATAGAATAATACGCGAAGTTTTAAATAATAACAGGCTTTTAAATACATGTATTCACTCAGTATAAAATGACATTTGCACCAGGTAGCAAAAGCAAACCATCTTGTAGACCAGTTTCGATCTTATTAGGAAATCGTCAATTACCGCCAAAAATTTACAGTTCATTGGACTTAAACTGCGACGAAATCGGAGTCACCCGTGGTGCAAACTAAACGCAATTTTAAGTCATATACCAACAAATGCTCACTGTTAAGCCTAACCTTCAGGTAGAATTTATTGGAACATTCTTAATACGTTAAGATCTAAGCAGTCACCCATAATCTGCCATTGTATAGCAGATACCACGTCTATTTGTGAATTGATATTGATTTCAAGTCAAATGGTGAGTTTGTGATTAAATATATTTTGTCCGTTGAAGAAAAACATTTAATAAGTTAGTAAACACAATTCATCCAGTACACCGGTTTCGTTCTTATTGGGAACTCACTATGAACTGTCCAAAATTTTCCACGTCTGTTTCGAAATCTGGAAGTTTGGTTTAAAAGGTTGCCATATGAGCTCCATCTATAGGAAAAGCTAACCGATAAACATAAGATAGTATATAACTGTGTTAGAGCACCATATTCCGAATCAGACGTATTCAGGTTCGAGCCATATCTGCGGCGAAATCTGGACATCACTGATGTATTCTCAATAAGAACGAAACCGGACTACTGATTAATTTGTTTTTCAACACAAAATGACAATTTATACTAACAAATTTATGTATATAAAGGAACAGGTATTTCTTTACAATAAAGAAACATTAATCATAGTAATTGCTATTACCGCAAGCGCAACCAATGTTCGATTAATTAGATAAACGTTCATTTCAATACCACTTCTCCATGTAGTTTGGTTTCTTCTCAGTAATGTCAAATTGGAAATGGTTAGTTGGAACTTTGGGTTTCAAAAGATGCCACATGAGCTCCAACTAAAGTAAAGGCTAGCCGAGAAACATTAGTTATTATACAACTGAAAATAGTGTAGTATGCGGAAAGGTGGCTAAGTGGTTAGAGCACCAATTTCCGAAGCAGAAGTGCCCAGGTTCGAGGTTTGTTCGCGTCAAATTCAGGACAAGTTATGAGTTTCCAATAAAGATGAATCCGGTTTACTGGATGCATTGCCTTTTTAACACTGTACAATATATAATTTATTCTGACAGATGTTAGTAATAAAAGAACAGGTGTTTATATGAAGATTGCAACCCTGATTATAGAGTAGCTGTCACTGCCTGCGCAACCAATTTTCGTTTAGTTAAGAATGATACCTGGGCAAGTATTTTAAAATAAACAACTATTACAAATTTTGCACCATTTTTAATTAAATTGGCATCCAGTAATGGCATTTCACCATGTTCCTCATCCTGGCTACATTTACGAAATTTATCATATCATTCCGAGAGTCGCACATACTTGCGTGAATTTTCAATGACCGCAAGTCTTACAAATCATCCACTGATCCAACAAATCCGCAAAATACATAAAAATTTCAGTTGCCTATTTCTGTCAGTCTTTCCTGCTAGTGAAGCTTATTGGACATCGCTTTCAAACTAAAGTTTCGACTTTCCATTTCCGATCTATGCTTATAAAAGAGACAACATGCTCTCTGGATAAATTTTACTACATATGTACTGCTAATATAAACTAGACATCTCATAAAGTAGCACGTAAAATTCATGAAGTGGAGTGGTTTCGTCCTTATTGGACATGTCTGATCTATAACGACAGATCGGGCTGACTTATCAAAAGTTTTTGATTGAAAGCGATAATGCATAACAGAAAGCTACATGTAATGCACGGCTTGGTTGTTGAATTGGTAGATTTCAAAGCAAATTTGCATCGGTTCGAGCCGTGCTAACGGAAATTCTGGCAAGTAATTGACGAATTAACATATATATATATATATATATATATATATATATATATATATATATATATATATATATATATATATATAATCACTGTGGAAGGTTGTGCACCAGTGACATTCAGTTGTACAGAGCTAGAGTAATGCTTTTTGAGAAAGACAAAGCTAGATAATACTCGAACTATGCTATTCGTTGAGCAAAATATAGAACACCCCGCTAACACGTAGCGAATTTTACCTTCCATATAAACATAAAACAATTAGGCAACAAAGAGAGCACAATTTCCAATAGGACCAAGAAAATATCTAGTTTTAATAAGAACACAGATAGAACAAACGACCCTGCTGTATATTTGTTTAATCTGTACATACTTGTCATAAAGACAAAAAAGTTTAGACATTTACACTATATATCTTAAATAAAGAGTTTCTCTTTTATTACTAAAAGACGATTATTTTACTTTAAAAAAAGTAATGTTCATTAACTTAAAGCATAAACAGCCAACTCCGATTATATGGCGACAATATTATTCATTAAATTGTATTGATGGCACGGAATTGTAATTAATTGTGAAAGAATACCGTAAAATAAATGTGGTAAATATTTTCCATGAAATGATCAAAACAAGCATTCGACTGTGAAACCCTAACAACAAGTGAAAGCAGCAACTTCGAAATAATATTGAGAATAAATAATATTAAACAATTTTTAGTTCTTTGTCGAGAAATGATATTGTGCTAAAAGACATATTTAGTCGCTCAGTAAAAACTAGTAAGCATATGTAAAAACGAGTCTGTTAATGCTCGTAATTTGTCATGCTACTTTAAGTAACATGAAAGAAAGCTATTAAAAACGAATAAAAATATATTTGCGTGGTCATTTGCTTTTCTGGATGTAAATCATATAATAACAACATTTTTCCATGGGTCACACGAAGAGATAAATAACATTCTATTTCTAAGAGATTAACAACAACCCCGTCAATACCAATAAAAATAATTCTAGGCAAAGCACACCATTCCTATACTCTGAATAGATAATATTCGGTTTATTCACGTATTCAGAATCTGGCGAATTGACTAACAAGAATAAAGTTAATGCTTAATTATATGCAACGCTCGATTATCATTACCAATTAAGAATCACTGGCGCAAATATGCGACCAGAAATAGCAAGTTCGTTCTTCAAAATATTGCATACAAATGAAATTAAATAGATTCAAGAAAACAGAATTATCCAACAAATTCCAGCTCAGTAATTCCCTACGAAAGTCGCAACTTACTAATGAAACAACTAAAAAAAATAAGTGACGTTTCTCATGATAGACTTTGAATCCTAGAGAACAATAATGTGTGATTAATTCGAAAATTTCCAACAAGTGACTTAATGAAAGTCGCACTACTCTGTCTAATGTACACGTTTACACTAAATGAAATTTCCCTCGGACAAGCTGAGTAGAATTGCATACAGTTGAAATTTAAAATCAATCAGCACATAATTTCCCACAATAAAACGGCAGTAATGGTCTCCATCTTTTTTATAATGCCTGGCATTCCTATCTAGAAAAGCTAAGAAATTAATGCAGTTTAAAAAGCGGAATTACGTAGCTTATTAATGTTTAAAAAAATTGCGAGAAAGCCTCAATAAACTATATAACGAAGTACAGCTGGCTAAACAGGGAGAATAATTAAAAAACCAACAGCGATAACGTAGTCAAAAAACAATTTTATAAAGAATTCGTTCTAGAAGAAAACAATAAAATCATAATTTATATCAAGTAGAGCACCAAACCTCAAAGTACTCGTAAACCATGTCACAAGAAATAAAACAATTTGCTGCCGGGATAGATATCTCGATTCAATTATGGCCTGCTCAAGTTGGATAACCATAGAAAGGAAATTAATGGCTCGATTGTTATGGGCAGCAAATAAACAACTGCACCTATGTTGATTTTGGTGGCGTCAACAACAATGTTATGAATCGTGCTTGAAAGACATCTGTCCCTCATTATTGCGATTTAAGTTATTATGAATACTTCAGAATTTACTGCTTTCTTTCACCAACTCCAATTCTCGAAACGTTTGTCTGATAATATTTCGAAATAGACAATCAAATTGTGTCAGTTTGTGGCGTTTTTGGTTATTTATAAAAATTAATGAAAGCAGATATGAATAGTCAGTACGGACTGTTCAAATATATTCACGGATTGGGATTTTATAACACATACAATAGTTTAGAAACATGTCATAAGGCTATAGTTCTTTATTAATTATATGTTTATAAACCATACAAATAAAACTTTCCAGTTCCATTGAATGAAGCATATTCATCATAAAATTTAGTCTAATTAGCTTAGAAATAAAAATAAAATATTCAAATAGCAAAAATAACAAGGACCTTGCTGTTCGTGCACTTTGAAATGCATAACAATCAATAAACACTAGGAAACGATAAGATAAAAAAGAAGAGTAATTAATAAAAAAAGCCATGTATAAAATCACAAATAACCCGCATTTTAAGAACATTTGGCACGAACACAACCCAAGGTGGGTTCCTTTTTAGGGGATTTCTTTCCACAAGCTTTGCTAACTTTCGGTGTACTACTCGACCCAGCCGAAGCATTTTTAAGCAGATCATTTATGCCTAGCCCACCATTGGCACACGTCCTACCCTCTACCATATTAGAGACATCTTGCTTTAAAGAAATGTCCGAACTGACTGGATTTCCTTTACTCGACTTATTTTCTGGCAACTTGGGACCATTGACTTCGGCCCAATCACCAGATTTTGAGTCAATAATTGGAGGCTTAGACACCTGTGAATGTGATGACGAAGAGTCTTGCTGTTGCTGCTGCTGCATACGCAGATGGTGCTTAGGTGCGTACATACCAATCAAGCCTGTATTGTTTGCAGCCTCCTTACAAGCTTCCGCATAAACATGTTTTTCTTTGTCAGACAGAAATACTTTAGCAAGTGGGAATGCAGTAACACACGCTTTCCTGTAGTCCTCAATAATACACGGGTTCAATTGTTCCTTATCGAGACCACCGAGAGGTCCATCATCTGCATTGTAAAGAAGTTGATAGCACCGATAGCAAGTCTGAAAAATCGTAAAAGGACAAATCAAAATAAGAATTTGTAAAACAATGAAACCAAAACGCATAAATACAAACATTCATGCCCACAATTTTGTATTAGGTAATGCGCATCTAGTAACAAATTAGTTCAAATATGACTAGAAGGATAAAACAAAAGACAGCATGAACGGAACATACAATCTCATGCACATTTGTTTCGCGCTTACTGGCGACTCATCAGAAGGAACCGGAATTAGGCGCTATATAATTTGGTAAGGAATGTGGGGAAATTGGACGGTACACACACTTATATCTATAAACATAAATATACACACATAGATGCATGCATACACACATACGAACATAAAAAATACATACATACATACACACATACATGCATACAGCCATACGCACGCATGTTGCTTATATCCATGTATATATATATATATATATATCAATATACAGGCATACATACATATACATACGCTTATGCATAGACATACAAATGTACAAACATGCAAACTTTATACATGCATACATACATAACACGTACAGACATAACTACATACGTCTACGAGCTTTTCAGATTCTGTTAAACAAATTATAAACATTTTAATGCCATCAGGTGTGTGTGTTTGTTTGTTAATAGAGGATAAATGTTTATAAGACTTTAAAAGTCAAATAAATGGTATTGTGTGAATGTAGATTAAAGTGAACAAGCAAATCACAACGATTATGTACATTTCTCAATAAATACCACTACCAGCCTAGTCCTCCGCCCTTATCGGTTATACCTTTAATTTGAGAAATCACAACATAAAATTAACAGAAACCGAATACTATTCTTACCTCCCATGAATCGGATCCTGTAAGATCAGGTGTCCTCGGACCCGGCAGCATTTTCAAAGACTTGATGCTTGTCGAAGTATCGAGTAAAGCATCAATAAGATGAGCTATAACAAAAAATCGTACATGTTAACATCAATATTTAATTCGATTTCAATCCTTTTTACTAATTGAAATGTAGAAAGAGTAACTATATAATATCATTTTGATTTATTGGATATATGAAATCGCACAAAACGTTTAGTTTAAATGCATACATAAACCTTCTTAATATGGATTGGGCTCCAGTTCCCAGAAAACATTCATGTTTTAAACAAAATTATGGTTAAAAAAGTTTGTGGTTTGAGACAAAATTATGTTATTTTACTACACTTAATGAAATGCATATAGGGCATATATGTTAACATTAAAATGTAATTTGATTTCAATCCTTTTTATAAATTGAAATGTAGAAAGAGTAACTATATAATATCAGTTTGCTTTATTGGATATATGAAATCGCACCACAAAGCATAACCTACTTACATATATGCACACCGAAACCGGTATACTGGATGAATTGCCTGTTCAAAATTACACTATGCTTATACTGATACACAATTATCTAGCCAAGACTCGGTTAGGGACAAAACGAAGTGTAATACTAAACTTAATAACTAATTAATTTCTTTCAGCCACGAACTTACACTAACAAAATTTCTTGAAGACAAATATACTAAGTATAAAATGAGGACAATGGATGTAAAAACTTTGGTTAACAAAACAAGGATCAGGTAATTAATCAATTCCCTGTCCAGCAAAAAATTTAGTTTAAATGCATACATAAACCTTTTAAATATGGATTGGGCTCCAGTTCCCAGAAAAAATTCATTTTTTTAAACAAAATTATGGTTAAAACAGTTTTTGGTTTGAGCCAAAATTATGTTATTTTACTACACTTAATGAAATGCATATAGGGCATATATTTTTAAAGTATGCAAAACATGTATTACGAGGTTAGAATATAAATAAATTAGAAATATACGGAAGCATCTTCGCTTTAAATTATAAATTGATTAACTGGAAAAAACAAATTTATAAATTAATTCGATCCGAAAGGAATAAAACAGTACAAAAACTAATATACCATTAATTTCAAATAAAAGAAAAACTAAGCGACAATTGATAAACTGATCAAAAATTTCCATGGTATGACCAGTTCATGAGCACATTTAAAAAAAATAAATCTCGCAACTTGGTCTATTTATAGCCTTAGCCTCCTTATAGGAGGATGCATTTACCCGCTTAACTAGTATCAAAATTGAAGTGATTATTTGTTTATATCCAGATCTAAGCACAACGTTAATCTCATTTTAAATACACCTAGTCAGAATGTGTAACGACAAGCGTGAACTCGATGTTTTTCTGTGTTTGCCAACATTAAATTTGCAGCGGGATCTTTCTTTTCGACCTAGAAATAGAGATAAAGTAGAATAATGGATAAAATCCCAAGCAGAAGACATACTTCATCTTACTAGTTTAATTGCAGTTTCACTGGTTTCTTGTCCACTATTCCAATTGACCTCCTTAAATAGATAAATTTATGCTCAGCAACAGCCATAATTAATAAAAATACTAAAATAAGTCATTAAGCAGGGCGAGGAGAAAAAATACATAATGCATCATTTTACAACATCGTAAATGGAAAATTTATTTTAAAGAACACATTTTAATTAAGAATTCATTGATTACGCATAGGGTAATAACAAATATCTAAGTAATGAAATAGGCACCAATGCACATTTTTAACAAGTTAAGCGAAAAAAATACCGTTGCTCACACTTAGTGATAAGAGCAAAACGGAAAATAGTCGTGATCAAGCAACTGGGAGAATAAAACATTGAAAAACAGTTGCATCAGTACGTGTAACTAATGATAATTTGCGTATATTATATAACTTTCAAAATTGAGAAATCTGATCATGCTAATCTCGTAGACTTCGGTTATATACATTTTTTAAATAACTCGTGTAGTCAATAACTGCATTGTTAAGCTAATTGCTAAATCGTGACTTAACGGCTTTATTCAGTCACAAATTTTCGACTTTGGCTGTAAGTTGCTCTGTAATAAGAGAAATTTCCGGCCTCATTACCGGCGGACACTAGCTAGTCAGCTCGGCAATGGTAGCATGAACCTTGCCGGGTCCAATGGGATGCGGTCAGAATCCAGCTCCATGGGAAGTGACGGAATGAGAGCAAATGTACCAGACGCACATGGCAGGTTGTGGTTGTTGAATGAAACTATGGTAACTAGCATATGAGCAAATAATGCTCACCAGCCTTGGTTGGCAGACTATATAAGAGCAGGGAAGAGAAACATCGAATAAAAACCATCCCCACTACGAATAGGCGACAGCTCACATAATACCATGAACAATACTAATCATATTGAATACATACTGCATCGATCGTGGCGCATGATAAAAAATGGTCGTCTTATCTGCTAAATCGTGCAGGATGGATAAACAAAATTAGGCAATTCCAGACACATTTATCTCTTTTCCTTCTCTTTTCTCTCCTAAATCTAACACTCTTTTAGATGCTATGAATATGGTGGGTGTTTATCACTGAACTCAATATAGGATAGCCAATTATGGATAGTTCAGGTAAACTACCATTAATTAAACCTAGATAAGATTAAACGTCATTACATTTAATATCCGAATGGTAAAACAAGTTGGTCAACAAAAAGCTTTTGCAAATACGTTGGATAAATTAGAAACCGATATAAGCTGCGTATCTGAAACCAGAATACAGGACCCTACGAGCAAAAAAGAACAGCATTCATCATCCTTGTCTATGCGATATTGGCTTCGAACCATTGGTTCCACTGTGTTATCTCAAGCAGGCAAATGGGGCGTCGGTGTTGTATTTGGCTAACAAGCTGAAGCTTGTTTAACTGAATGGATCCCTTTAAACGTTTAAATATATCTATTAAAATCAACGCAAAAACCTTAATCATATGTATGTGCATATGCTCCCACCGGTTGCAGCAAAGACAAAAGCAAGATTGCTTTTACTCCAAATTAAGCTCATATTCAAATAAAGCAAGAAGTTCAGGATGATATTAATGTTAGACTTGGGTGTTTAAGTAATGCATAATATCATGTAGGTGGAAGATACATTTTAAGTTTGAAGAGCAACGATAATGGTGAGCGACTATTGGATATCTGCGCGGAACATAGATATTTAAATAGCACAAACTTCCGACAACGTAAAAATTTGCACCACGTGGTACCCTTCGGCCAACGATGCACTTATATAGATTATGTAGCAATTAGTTATAGATGGCATGATTGCATCCGAGACTGTCAATTCGGATCATGCATTGGTCCGTTGTAGATCTGCACTAAAATTTTCCGCGAAAATGAATAAGAATAAACTATAAATAGATGTAAGCAAACTCGAACAACCGTCCTCTCGACAAAAAATATTAAAATATTCTAAATTCAAAGCAAACGGGTCTTGATGGCGACAATTCGAATTTACTTTGGAAGAAGATAAAGCTCCACTATGCTCAACACGGGCACTGTTGTATGTGACATTGTAGGCCTTAGTAGAAATCTATGGAGATACTCGAAAAAAGGCGCCAAATTCGACGTAGCACGGCTCATAAAATCAGAAAGGCTGAAAAGATACAAGAAGCGTTCGCATCAGGCAATAATGGCTGCTTGTTCCAACTTATCCGCACATGTCCGAATAAGATTAAAAGTTAGCGAATCTGAAAACCCATAAGATAAGTCGTCTTGATAGGTAGGCTGGACACTTAAAAAAATCAACAGTGTGGAAAGTTAATCTCGAAAAACCATCACAGTTAGAAAAATGGAATGCAATGCTATCTTTAAAGCCGCAGGCCCTGATGATTTCCTTCCGGGTTAATTTAAGGATGGTGGCGATACTACTTTTCGAGCGTTGACTAACCTCTTTCGTACTATACCACTTGATTGGAATGAGTCGACCATCATTTTGGTCGTCAAAAAAGCTAATCGTAAGTCCATTGGAATATCTTGTTCCAACGTCATTTTCAGACAATCAGCTGATGGAAGGCTTAAAAAAGAAGGGACAAGTGAGAACCCATCAATCGGGGCCAAAAATCAGATCACCTGAAAATGATCAAAATTCAAGATTTTACCTACCTAAGAGTGCTATAAATTACCTCGCACAAGAAAAATGCGGTCAAATCCACAACAAGTAGGACAGCACTGTGCTGAGATTCATTATTTTAAAAAATTGTAAATGTTAAATGCGCTCTCTAGACAAACACTTCTGGTCGCATTAATTTATAAAACGAATTAACGCACAACTTTTATACCAGCAGTTGTGTTCTCCAAGATTGTCCACATTCCATTTTTGTCTAATTTTGTAATACATGTTATTATGAAACACATTCTTCCATACACTCAGAATGCAGGTATTGAACTTTGCCGAGCGGTTGATTAGTCGATCTTGACTATGCAGACCATATCGTATTATTATATGACAATTGAAATACTATTAAGGCCACCTTGAATAGATTAGGATACGTTGTCTTTTGATAGGAAACTGTAACGTTTTTACAGAATCACCACACCTCATTCAAACTCTGCGTCTGCAGAGTGAAGATTGGGACATAGTTGACAGGTTTACATATCTTGGGAGCTCTATCAATAACTCTGGCAATATGTCTGATGGGGTGAGTATGAGCATCGTGAAAGCTAGAGTAGCTCTCCCGAACATTCTCTATTTATGGAGAATAGCGAGTATTTCACTCTGCATTAATGGCCGTGTTTACAATACATGTGTACGCGCAGTTTTACTCTATGCTAGAGGCTCAGCCCTTAGAGTTGAGTTTAAACGCATACATACATTTGATTCAAATACCCCACGTAGGTTTCAGACAACGAATGACCAACGCTGACATCTGTAGAATTATTTTTGGATCGGTCAACAAGTGCTCCTTGTCAGAAAAAACAAAGAAGGCAACATTAGCTACGTTGGCTCGGTCACGTTCTGCGTATGCCCTCAATTCATATGTCCAATAGAGCACTATTCTCTCACCCAGCGCCAGATTATCGTAGGAAACCTGGTGGGCAGATTTTGACATGGCAGAAACAGCCAAAGTTAACTACATCCAAATTGGGTAGTATAAGACTACACCCGTCTGCCACGTGCGAATCATAATTGTTGGTTGGAAACCCTGAGCGATAAGTCGATGTTGATGTAGATTTTTAGTAGAATAATTTTCTTACCTTTCCTTTCTCAGTATGGCAGATTTATATACGACCTTTTTATGAGTCTATAACGTTATACGGTGAAAACCATATGGAAGCTGTATTGTCTATATTACCTTAATGCTGACCTGGCCCTAGTTGTGTTGTATCGAGTTTCAGTTTGCCTCATTTCTGTGTGTTATTTCGATAATATACACATAGATACTGGGTACTCTCTCTCTCTCTATCATAAATCTCACTAATAAATTATACATAAATCATTTTGGTCGTTATAAAAATTTTCTTGGTTTTCTCTTCATGTGGTCATGTGGAAGTGACACATTAATTACTATTGGCTCATGTGTGGCTGAGCTTGCTGATGATTTTCTTTGATTTATAAAATTTAATTACGACGTTCACCATCGTTTCATTTATTAACAGTGAATATTTCTTAATGCGAACTCATTGTGTGTTGATTAATCTTAAGATACAAGTTTGCCAACTTGAAATGAAGAATAATTTTTCCTATAAACATCTCATTCTAATTTTAGACCAATCCTATTTAATTTGACATCCAGAAACGACAATTTGTCAAACGACTCCATTGAAACTGGAAATTTGAGTACAATCAATGGATTTATTAGGCATTTATATTATTATTCCATGATTTCAAATAATGCAAGCAAAAAATCTGACCTACAATTCGGGTTTCAGAGACGTCGTATTTTATAGTTTTCCTTAAGTGAGGCATAGAAATATTTGTGTTTGGAATCGCAAATGTTTGCCCCATTTGATATCCTGTTTGTTTATAAAATTCGGACCTAAACATAAAATAAGTAGACTGCATGCATATGTTCATCATCTCCATAATAATTCGAATCCCAAATTAACCATTCACACTAACAGGTGATCACCACAGAACAAGCTTGCCATACTACAATTTCCATTTAGTGCAAATTTATCGAAAACCGCAACCAAATCAAAGAAAGTCATCAATGTATGATCAATGTATGGTTAGTTTACGTATTGGATGTACACATTTAAGATTTATTAATCAATTTTAGAATGAATCGCAGTATCATCTTTCATAACCTCATCGTTTATTTAAATTTATCATGCTGTCTACATTAACTTAATTCCCTCATTGTTTGTAGCACGTTATAATGAAGATTCATGTTAAATATTAACATTCCTTACAATATTACTCTCATTTTCCTTCTAGTAGAGGATTTTGGAAATTTTCTTAACTGAATATTCATTATTGTAACTTAATATCTTAATTAAGCTTAATCATTTTCGTTTCCTCCCATTGTTCATCCTGGCATGATACCAGAGATATCTCCCGTAAGTACGCCATAGGAAGAATTAATCAATTATTCTAATGTGTTAAAATGTACTCGTAGAAACAATGATTGCTTTATATTTATTTACACACACACACACACACACACACACACACGTGATGCACACATCTTGTGAAACGCCAGAAATTGGTACGATATTCCTTAGATGAATGTAAACGTTCAGGCAATTATATTTAACTGAATGTTTAGCAGTTATACACACACACATGACGCACGTTTATCTTTTGAAACATTAGCAATTGCCACAAGATCTGCCGGTAAGTACAAATGAAGCCATTTAAATATAATATTTCGCTTGTTTAATTACTTTTGTTTGTTTTGATGAACGGCCCGTTGAAAAAGAAACTCTTAAATGAATGTAAAGATCAGGTAATTCTGGAAAATTGGCAGAAATATAAATATAACGTATGATATAACTATAAACTTTTCCCCAATATAAAATATAACTATAAAATAAAGTTAGTGAACTAACTTTGATTACTATAATCAAAGTTGCGATCCAGATATAAGCACCTGGCCCATTAATTATTTACATATGTCAGTATAAATTAAGAATTGAATAGTGTAGAAAAGGCAATTCATCCAGTAAACCGGCTTCGTCCTTATTTGGAACTCATCACGTGTTTGGCAGAATTTGCCGCGGACAGGGCTCAATAAGGAGGAAATCGTACTGTATAAATTGCCTTTTCTACACTATACAATTCTTAGTTTATACTGACATATGTAAGTAACTAATGGGTCAGGTGTTTATATCAAGACCGCAACTTTGATTACAGTAATTGTTATCACCGCCCACCCAACCAATCTTAGCTTAACTAATTTTGATGTTGGCTTGGCCTTGGGGCAAAAGAGGCACTACTTGTGTAAGTAATATTTTTATACTCTGAATGAATTTCTTTTAGTTTTCTTCAATCAGACAAGACTACGAATATTCACAGTCTGAAACTGATAGTGATCTTTGTACCACAGACTTCTTCTTAGTTTCACTGTTAACATCTGAGCTACAGCTCTTGGTCTTGGTAAACAATTTAATGTTGTTTCCACTTCAGACGCAACTGATATTACGGCTCCTTTTACAGTTCACTTTTGACCTTTCGAAAGCGTGACAATTTTAGCAAAGGGAATGTACTTTGCAATAGCGTGTCTCTCAATAGCATTCAAATCACTGAGTTCAGATAATGGGAGTCTATGGGAGATTTCTGACTTATAAAAATTAATAATAAATAAACTGTAAGTCTGATCAGTCTAAAAAGATATAGCAACAAACTACACCCCGGGGCCCAGGTCTCTGCCGAGTTTGGGGCTTGTGGCTTTAAAGGATCAGAATATATAACAATACGTTGGCTTGTGCCAAGACAATATGATAATCGATGTTCCAGGAAACGCACTAGTAACGTAATATGAAAAATAACTGCTGCAAATCAAACAGAAATGAGTACAAGTTACCTCTAAATACGTGTTCATAGGAGGATCCATTTCGACGAAGGAAATCTTTATTAAGTAATTGTGGAGTTGCATCTGAGCCTTCGTCATCTGTTGGCAAAATTCCTTGTAGCTGCTTCGTTATTACTTCATTAAGTATATCGGAATCTTCAGTGATATAATAGATAACACAAAAAAGCATATGCCAAAACACGTTTTTGTAAAAATTGAAAGTATATATAAATGTAAATCAAAGTTTCAACGAAAATGACTCAAGACGAGCAAAGGTTATTAAACTATATGCCTTAACTGCATTCCTCTTGGAGTAGCGAAAGCAATTAGGAAAAAACTGTGTGGATATTGGTAAAACTTACCTTAGGGTGAAGGAAAATATCTTATTCTTATTTCGGTTGCCTTTAAGAATAGCTCATACATTTTAGCACGAACAAATTCGACACCAATCGATGAAAAAGCTGAAGCAACACGGTTCATAAGCAGCTGAAACTTACCATAAATACAAATTCAAGATTAATAAGTCAAGTACACTGTTGGTCTTCCCTTATGCCGCGGGGATTCGGAAGATAACCAACTATTGCTTCCAGCACATGGAAGGCTTTGATAATCGATGGAATCGCACGGTTTATTTTAGATAATTGTCAGCTGATCGTCTAAATGCATCACTTAATAGCTAAATTTCCTACCTGAACAAATCTATTAGGCTGCACTATGATGTACCATCATTATCCTTTTCCACCGCTTTACCATCATTGTCATCATTATTAATATATGAAGGAGAGAATATAGTAATTTGGAGTATATTTACCTAGAAAGCATACAGAAATAAGGCAACCAAATACTCTACACAACGCCAATCTGACAAAGTAAGCTTTAGGGCAATACAGTTTCCTCGGGGTTTTCACCGTATTGCTTCATAAGCCCGACCAAACCTCGCTTTAAAAAAAATTTACGAGTATTCTACTATAATTCTGCAACAAGATCGCCACTGAGCTCGATTTGAGCTAGCAGTATTTCGTGCCACGATTCAAATATCTCCATAAACTTTTCAGAGACCCAATGGCCATTTTTCTTTAGTCTGCAACGTCATATACAGTAGTACCAGCATTGTGTATAGAGGATCTTATATTCGTTCACAGTAAGTTCTAACTTGCAAAATTTAGCTTTAGAATAACTTCACATTTTTGCTGGAAAGAAAACTATTCAAGTTTGTTTACATCCATTTGAGGTTTTCCGGAACGTACAAATCAACAACACATAAGTGTTGAGCTAGCAGTATTTCGTGCCACGATTCAAATATCTCCATAAACTTTTCAGAGACCCAATGGCCATTTTTCTTTAGTCTGCAACGTCATATACAGTAGTACCAGCATTGTGTATAGAGGATCTTATATTCGTTCACAGTAAGTTCTAACTTGCAAAATTTAGCTTTAGAATAACTTCACATTTTTGCTGGAAAGAAAACTATTCAAGTTTGTTTACATCCATTTGAGGTTTTCCGGAACGTACAAATCAACAACACATAAGTGTTGAGCTAGCAGTATTTCGTGCCACGATTCAAATATCTCCATAAACTTTTCAGAGACCCAATGGCCATTTTTCTTTAGTCTGCAACGTCATATACAGTAGTACCAGCATTGTGTATAGAGGATCTTATATTCGTTCACAGTAAGTTCTAACTTGCAAAATTTAGCTTTAGAATAACTTCACATTTTTGCTGGAAAGAAAACTATTCAAGTTTGTTTACATCCATTTGAGGTTTTCCGGAACGTACAAATCAACAACACATAAGTGCATGGTACAATTAGGTATACATGTTTCAAAACAAACAACAATTCTGGACACAACCACGTCATCTATAACTAATTTCAACATAATCTATTTAATTCTTAAAGTATATTTTGTCTGTCCTAATATCCGGTTTGGATACCTATTCTCTCATACTCACATGTATACAAAAACTATCCACATCACTCTCCACGCACACACCAACACACATACACTTATATGTACTCTACTAAAGTGACATTTATATAAGAACTATAAACAGCCCCTATGGATAGACAAATACGCCTATCCGTGATGTCTCTATTTTTTAATAACTTTTCTGGGCGCGTAGAAGGATCAACAAAATTTTAATTTTAATCATATTGCAGTAATCCTCAAATTCACGGTTTCCCTGATCGAGAGAGAGGTTAGTAAAACTGTTGAAAGAATATAGTATTATTCTATCATTTGGACAAGACCGAATACGGAGCCTACACATAAGAATAGAATCTCAACCAAATACACATTAATACTCATATCCTGTATAAACTTAATTTTTTTCATCTAAAAAAATATATATCAATTTATATATACGTCTACACGCTATATTTTATGCATATGTAGAAACTCATATAAGTAAACATGTGGATTCTTCCCACATCTTTTATGTTCTATATTTTCATCATCATCAGCATCATCATCAGCAGCAGCAGCATAGTCATCATCATCATCATCATAGTCATCATATATATATAATTGTGTTTTTTCTTTATTTGATAATTTAATCTAATTGCTTATTTATTATTACAATATTTATACTACCTTAAATAATATCTACAAGACAGATTGCTAGTTGTTAACCAATTATACATTTATTACGTTATTCACACCTTATATAAATATATAAAATATATATAAATATGTATAATACATATATATAAATATAAGCAACAGTGTGAGTCATATATATATATATATATATATATATATATATATATATATAATTGTTTTTTCTCCATCCTATTTGTAATTATTTAATCACTATTTATTTATTATTCCAATATTTATACCACCTTAAATATATAGACGTATATATATAAATGTTAACATATATAACAGATTGTGTAAGTATGTACCCATATTTATTAATTATTATATATATATATATATATATATATATATATATATATATCTACGGATAAACACACTATCTAACATATACCATTTAGTATCACACATTGTTGTGACCAGAAGCAATTAGATAGCATGACTGGAAGAGGTATTGTTTGAAAGCATTGAGACTGTAGGAGCGATGTTTCTTAACCACTATATATTTGGGCAGGTGTGTGATAATAGGACGGTACAATCCCACATACCTCAGCGAAATATATAGTGGTTAAATGGCGTAATACCGACTCCTACTTATGAGTCACCAGTAAGCACGAAACGAATGTGCATTAGATTATACTTTCCGTTCATGCTGTCTTTGGTTTAACCTTCTGGTCACAACTGAACTAATTTGTTACTAGGTTCGAAACATCTAATACATATTTGCATAAATATTAGTTCTCTGCAACAAACAGTATTTACTCTGTTATACGTCCACCTCTCACAATTTGAGTTCCTCTGTTAAAGACACTTGTTAGCTGTTAATCATGAATATTTTCTCTAGGGCAACTTATTATTCACGCAACAGTGTTAGTCAAATGTCTCTAATCATATATATATATATATATATATATATATATATATATATATATCCCATCTCCTAACAATTTATAAATCTGCATACCATCTTCTTAAACATTTTTTGAGAAAGATAAGGATATTGGAATTGATATAGGTCTAGGTCATTCCTAATCAGTTTTCTATAAATAGGATATCTTACTTAGGATCGCACCTAATTCAGGTTCATCTGCCTCTTGTTTTCTGACCCTAGAAAATGCTTCATTAAATATTGGGCCTAATGATTTTTCTATTGATGCTACATTCATTACATCCTTCCCTGATTTTATTTCAATCGACTCTCTAATTAATCTAGTTAATCTGTTGCGGTTGCATAACGCGATGCGTTTGCATCCATCCCAGTCTATTTCATGACCCGTTTCCTTCGAATGCCTAGCTAGATATGATCTATGAATGTGCCCCTATTTGCAGGCCGTCTTGTGTTCCCCTCTACGAACCTTTATCAGTCGCATTGTTTCGCCTATATACCTGAGCTTGCAATCTTTGCAAGGTATCGCATATACTCCTGATGTATTGAGGGGTTCTATTTTTTCTTTTTGGTTAGGTAGTTTATTGCATATAGTAAGCAATTGTCTTAAAACTGTTTTGATATTGTATTCAGCTGCCATTATTCTAATTTTTCTGCTCAATTTTGAATCAGGTAATACCATAATTTTGTGCTTATCTAGTTCTGTTTTCTTCTTTACTTTGTTTATTATATTATCATTAAATCTCAGCAACATCTCATTTAATAATCTCTCTATGTAAGGAGTGGATTTAAAAATATAGATAAGGAAATGGGGAGATAAAAGGAAATATTCGAACTAAACGGCTATCCGTCAAGTTTAATAGAGATTATTAAATGAGATGTTGCTGAGATTTCGGTTTCATAGTGCAATCCGCTTACTATCATCCCATTTTATCTCCACTAAGTGCCTTGCTAGATCTGATTTATGACTATGTCCATATTTGCACGCAGTTTTATGTTCCTCTCTACATACCTTTATTGGACGCATGGTTTCACCTATATACTTAAGTTAGCAATCTTTACAAGGTATCTTATAAACCCCTGATGTGTTAAGGGGTTCAATTTTTTTCTCTCTGATTCACTAACGTATTGACTATAGTAACTGAATGTCTTAACACTGTTCTTATGCTGTTTTTCGTTGGTAATGTCCTAATTTGGTAGATCCAAATTTCTATACTTTTTTTAAAACCCTTACATGCTTTTCTTGGTTCATTTTTCCATTAAATCCGGATAATCATTTATCCATAAAATATCTTTCAATTTCATCAATTCTATTAAATCCACTATTTAAAGACTTCTTGTTATCATAGATTCTAGAATGGCTATTTTCATACCAAACAGGTGATTAGAGCAGTAATTCAAGGAGATACAAGAATAAGCATCTTCTCTATAGGTAACTTTTTCTAGTATCTGATCCATTTGTATAAATTTTACATCCAGAAATGATAATTCTTCTTTTCTTTCTTTTTCCAATGTAAATTTTGCCCTCCTAGTTAATTAGCTAAATACAGAAAACTCTCCAACCCCTTATCCTCATAATTTCAAATTAAGATGTCATTTAAGAATCTTAAATATAAGTTTGGTTTGAGGGTGATCTGAAAAAGATTTTTTTTCTAAATAGTGCATGTAATATTAGCGACTTGAACTAATAATTGTCGTCCTATAGTATGTAGAAGATATAAAAATTTTAAACATTTCCATAATACTCCTTAACATCATTTTAATACCTTCTAGTATTTCAGGAAATTCCGTTAAACAAGGTTGAACACATACTAATGCAACCTACACCGGAAAGGTAGTATACATATAAATCACATCCAGGCTTGCCAATTTATTATTATCTAATAATTTATATTTATCAATTATTTCAGTGATGTATTCTTTAATGCATAATCTAAAAGATATGCGTATTTTCTTGTTCTATGGCATAGAAATTCGGACATTTTAAATGTCTTTATTTTTTATTATAAACTTCTTCATTATATAATTGCACATATATCTTATCATTTTAAAACCTTTGACCATAAGCAATGTTGCACTATTTTTATCTGCTTTAATGCAAATTACCCTATTAGATAACAAATTTGAACTCAATTTTTTAAATTCATAATTCGGCGTACATTTATCCTATGTTCTAACACCAATTTGGCAACATCTAATTTAAATATAGTTTTATCTTTTTCTGGGATGAATTGTGATTTTAATTGTCTACGTAATAATTTCATTCTTATATATTCTATAGGAACGCCCGCGTTCAGTCCATAGACGATAAAATTATTATTCGTTTAGACACAGTAAAACGGTTTCGAATATTTCTCGGAGACCTACAAATTCTAAGGTTTGCTAGTTTCTTCTCATGTCTCTGTCTAACATTTTTAATTTCTTTATTTTCTTTAATTAGTTGATGTTTTGCTTTTTTCTTGATTTTTAATCAATAATTTCATTAAATGTACATAAAGTTCCTGTTTCAGAACATTTCCTACCCTATCTAGATGAAATGATAGTCGGAATCTAAAGCATTTAGGTACAATATTAAATTTTAAACATAATTTCAAAAATGAGGTATTTCCCACTTTCCATACTATTATCCTAGATATGTATTGGTTGGACAATTTGTTCATTGTCCCATCGTATTTCTGTTTTAATTATTGCTCAAATGTTAATGTAAACAAATAGGTCAGAAATTAGAAAAAGATATTTATTATAGGAAGGATACTTATTCTGATATTCTCCTGAATTACTGCTCTAATTACTGGTTTGTGATGAAAATAGTCATTGTCTTCAAATAGTGGATTTAAAAGAACTGATGAAATTGAAAGAAATATTCAGGATAAACAGTTATCGGGGAAAATTAATTGACAAAATCATAAACGAGACGCTATGGCAATATACTTCTAAATATTATGGATTGTACAAGTGTATGCATATATATAAATTTATTGATGGATGGAAATATAAATATTTAAATAATATCTGGGACGATCTCACATGGCCGCTTATATGTTTATTTACATATGCAGATTACATATGGCGTGTACACGTAATATATATGGATAAATATTTTCGACTAATATAAGATGTGAGAGAAACTCGCACGCTTGCTTATATGTTAGCAAATATGCCTAATATATATATATATATATATATATATATATATATATATATATATATATATATATATATATATCTAATTATGAAGAAAAAACACATTAATGACAATGTGGATAAAGACCATTTATTTAGTGAATAATAATCATCGCTCAACAACAATTCATTTATATACATTCTGGGTTTTCAATTGATTATGCTGAGTGGCAACAAATCTGACTCGCGTTTACTTCTATTTCTTGTTTTGGCTGTGTTGGTAAGTGTGTATGTGTTTGTGTCTGTGTGTGTGCCTGTTTGCATGTAAAGGTCATTCTCGCTGTATTGCAAAGTGACGTCTGAGATCTGGTCATTATTGCTTGGTAACCATTTGTGCGCATTGTTCACTGTTACATGTACGAGTGCTATTTTTCCCAGTGTAGTTTATCGTTTCACATTGATGTGCAAATTTTCGTTCCGCACATGGTAACAGCGCCTGTGTGGATTGCAGTGTTGAACGCTCATATTGTTTGGAGACTTCTGTCGCCGTACGCGCCTGTTATTTCCTCTTCAGTTTGTTGCCAATCCGAATGAATGTTTGTTGATTCTAGTCGAGGGCTCGTTTGGTCTTGCCTGGACACTAGCAGATTGTTGTTGAATTTTGTTATACTTGGCCAGTCGATTAGAATATCATTTACCTGATTTTCGGATTGCGTACCGAAATGTCTGAATCCACTGTCATCATGATTTTTCCAGATATTTCGACTTCCGGGTACGGAAGTCTTTTTCAATGGCAAATACATTATCCATTAAGTTGACAATCAGTATGTCAAGTAGAAATATTAGTTTAAACTGCCTCATTTATACTTGTTGTTAGATATCTTAAACATAACGTTTATTTAAAAAATGCTAGGAAAGTGAATGTTAAATTGGTTTGTGTATATGTCTGCATGTATACACTCTTCGCAATGAGATTACAGTGATTTAATGACAGCTCACTAGATAAGCGTACGTCATGAATGTGTGTATGTGTTATCGTTTGTTTTGGATTGAAAGGTAATCAGTTAATGCACGTGTACACTCATCCCAGTGAAATTCCAGCGATTTGGCAACATCTGATTATTCACTTGATAAGCGTGTTTGTGTGTTTTTGCGTGAGCGTTTACTTAAAACCGAGACCTAATCTGTTACATGTAATTACAGGCACGTGTAACGGTCATACAAGTAAAACTAAAATGATAACTGTCATTTCCTAACTGCACACGTCAGACCTATTTTACATTTACTTTTCTAAATGAAGTAATTACGAGTGACATTTCGGTGAGAAGGGGGCTAGATACTATGAATAGAGTAAATAATTAAGAGGTAGCAAAATTAAATTAGAAACGGATAAAGTGTTTCAATAGGGTAGAAAGTTAAATTAAACGGTTCGTAAAAGAAATTGAAAATTGCCTGATAGAGAAAGATAATAGTAATAGTGCAAAGAAAATCGGGCTTTTTCAAACAAAAAAAAATAAACCTTCCCATTATGTATAGATAAATGTTTGTTAAAGGCGCTACACTAACAACAGAACGATAGATAATAGAAGAAATAAGATAACAGGTAATCAAGGATGAAATTATAAGACAATCAGATAATAAATTATAAGATATAGAATTACTCACCCTCCACCTCTATAAGTTAACATCAATCCAGTGTTCTAAATTCCTTTACTTGGGCGAGTTTTTGCTTCAGATTCGTGCAATCGTCGTTTCCTACCATTATTTAATGCTATATTCCAAATAAAACCTAGTGATTTTTCTACGGCTGTTTCATTCATGATATCATTTCTCGATTTTATTTCTATGGATTCTCTAATCAATCTAGTCAATCTGCAACGGCCACAAATTGATATACGTCTACAGCCTTCCCAATTAATTGAGTGTCCTGTCTCTACTGTATGGCGTACAAGATCCGATCTATTAACATGGCCATACTTGCATGCGGTTTTATGTTCCCCTCTTCTTACCCTAATTGGACGCATGGTTTCACCTACATATATCAAGTTACAGTCGTTACATGGAATTTCATATACTCCTGATGTGTCTAATTGTTCTATTTTCTCCTTTTCGTTGGGCAGTTTAATACCTATCCGAAAATCAGGTACATTGTCTATTTCCTGTCGCGCAACATGTTTCTTTTAAAGATTAGAATATCATGTTGATGAAACTTTTTAATATTAAGGTCGGGTGCTTGTTGATTTATAAAGAAGTAAAAAGGAATTCCAGATTTGATACCACTCCGCACTAATCCATTTGAAAACCCAGAATGTATATAAATGAATGATTTTAGAAACAATTAGTATTCACGAAATAAATGACGCTTTATCAATTTATTTATTAATGTGTTTTGTTCCTAATTAAAAATATACTGTGTAATGCTGAAAGGCAATAGGGCATTATAAATTATATATATATATATATATATATATATATATATATATATATATATATATATATATATATATATATATATAAGTATTTTTATATATATATATATATATATATTGATATATATAATTCTATATATTCATATAAGATGAGGGTTGAACTCACATAGCTAGTTAAACGCAAATTTATATATTTGCAATTTTAATGGGGATGAATATTTAGATTCTTATAGAAGATGTGAGGGAAACTCACATGGTTGCTTAAAGGTAATTTTAAATATACGTAATATATATTGTGTGTAGACGTGAATATGTATGGATTTACCTGATCTGCGTTTTGACTAACGCAGCTTTCATTGTTCCAGTAATTTTCTTTCTTCATAATATTTCGATCTACATTACCGTAGATCTTCATCAGATGCATTTCACGAAACAAATGAAGCAAATGTGTTATTTCCTCTAGTCATAATATTTATATACCTCAGACTGACCTTTCATTAGATATTCGCGTGTCACATGTGTGTGTGTGTGCATTTTTATAACCGTTGTTTTCATCTAACTAATTTAGACCAGAGTGGCTGAATAATAATTTATCAATTGCATGCAATAATTATTCTTTTTTTTACACACTCAATGTAAATGACGTAACTGAGATGGGGGGACCCATAATTCAGAAACACTCGTCATAAAAACATGCCATAAGTGATAAAACCAGAAGTCCAAACGACTAATGCACATGTTAAATTACAATTCAAACCACTAGGTTATACTCAAGATAGATAAGTTAATAACAGTTATTGGCGCACGCCACGCATGTGCATGTGTATGTGTATGCATAACTAAAAAACTTGGTTAAATTATTTTGATACACATGTACGTACATCTAAATGAAACTGCAGTCAATAGACATTAATTTACCCTTTGCACGCGTCAGACAAATTATTACTTATAAATATTGTATTATTAGAATATTTCCAATGGGTAGGGTGGGGGTGTAAAACCGAAAATTAAGGTTGAAATCACTATTTGTTTTAAAATCAAATGAATAGTTAGAGATGAAATTTGAAGACTATATTCATAATTATAATTTTTGAAATTTTGTTGCGGTGTGTACAAGTTTATTGGTTCAATGCCGACCACATTTGCTTAAATCTGTTATCGTGAAGTTTGTACTGTGTTGTGTTGCCTGAGGATGGTGCTGGAAAGTAGGCACCGAAACGTCGCCAGTAAACAAAGATGTGATAGAACCGCATTTTCAGTTGAAAAAAGAAGAATTCAACCCGATCAAAGACAAAACAAAATCAGAAAGTGTGATGAATCAGATCTTTGTGTAACTGCCCGTGTACAACTATTACCCGCGTACGCAAAACGCGGCATTGAACCTGTATTCATAATTGTTTATTCATTTCTTGAATAAAAGCCCACTAATTAGTCAATCTTCATGTGATGTTCTTAATCTTTTACTGGAGCTAGCTTCAGTTACCAATTCATGCAATCGCCTTTTCCTTCTATTATCTAGTGCAGTATTCCAAATAGAACCTAAAGATTTTTCAACAGCTGTTTCATTCATAATATCATATCTAGATTTAATTTTTATAGATTCCCTAATCAATCTCGTCACCCTATTACGACTACATATTGCTATGCGTTTGCATTCCTCCCAGTCGATAGTATGCCCAGTCTCCACTACATGACGAGCAAGATCTGATTTAGCAATATGTCCATACTTACACGCAGTTTTATGTTCACCTCTTCTTAGTTTGATTGGACGCATAGGCCCCAACATACTGGATGCACAGTCGTAGTGGGATGCTCATACACTCCTGGAAGTGTCTAAGGGTTCAATCTTTTCTTTTTGGTTAGGGAGTATAGTGCCTAGTGTAAGGGGCTGTTTTAAAACGGTCCTAATATTGTATTTTAAAGCTATAGATTTCACTTTCCTACTTAATATAGAGTCCGGTAATACCATGATCTTCCACTCTTCCTTCTCCTGCTTTTATGTATCTCAAACTAGGATTAAATTTCTTCACCATGTCCCTCATTGTTGTATCTATTAAATGAGGAGGGTAACCATTAGTCTTGAATATATCGCGTAGTCTGTCTAATTCTAACTTCCTATGCTTTATATCTGTTAACTTGAGACTTCTTAATGTTAATGACTTTAAGATCCCGACTTTCATACGAAACGGGTGATTGGACTTGAAATTAAGAAGGATTCCTGAATAAGTATCCTTCTTATAAATATCTCTTCCCAATTTCAGACCATTTCTAATTAATTTGACATCTAAAAATGGTAATTCACCTGACGATTCCCTTTCTAAGGTAAATTGTAGTTCGCTCATTCGATTAGCTAAATTTAAGAAATTTACCAATTTATTGTCACCATGGTTCCAGATCAGTAATATATCATCCAAGAAACGTAGGTACAATTTTGGTTTATCTCAACAACGACATTCCTTCAATATGTATGGATATTTATGTATGCATATAAAATGTGGGTATAAATAAAAAAAGACATGTAAAGATATAGTACACATTCAGGGTGAATAGTAGGTACCTGAAGTTCAAAGAACCCTTTGTTTTGCTTATATATATATATATATATATATATATATATATATATATATATATATATATATATATATATATATATATATAATATAAATCGATATTCCAGTATTAAAAATGTGTTTTGACTGATATAATTTATCCATTGAGGGACTCACATGGTTGCTTATATGATATTCATATTATATATGGTGTATACATATATATATATATATATATATATATGATGGATAGATAGATAATTATAAAAGATGTGGGAAGAACTCACATGGTTGCTTATATGATTATCATATATATATATATATATATATATATATATACAATATAGTGTGTAGATGTATATATAAATGGATATTTATATATAAGATGTGGGTATAAATAAATATAAATAATAAATAATAAATTAAATAAATATATATATTGCTCATATGTTATATACCAAAGGTGAGTCGTAGGAACCCACCTTGTTGCTTACATGTAATTTTATATATAAAAAGATATGTATATGGTTATGGTTAGGGTGCAGGCACGAAAGATTTTCTTCTGAGCTTATTTATGAATGGTGGCGATATAATTTTTAAAGAGTTGATTAACCTTTTTAGTACTGATCGTGCTGCTTGTTCAAAGTGTGTCAAAAAAGGGTAATCGTAGTTCGCATGATATCCATCACGATATACGCTTGATACCAGTCGGACAGTTCTTCAGGATTGTGATGGAAATCCAGGCGAACGATTAATGCCGTTGCGGCTAATGTATGCGCCATAATGGAGTGAAGAAAACCAAAATGTTTTCACACTTTTGAACCTGAACGTGCACTACAGAAGGCTGTGCTGCCGAATTGAGGGCTAGAAGCAAATTCCCCGTCTTTCTCTAAATATGTTTATACGGGACACTAATAAGCCATTCTTTTTTGAGTTTCTTTAATGTTTTTTTGAAATCTTTTGTATTATAGTCACTAAATCGTGGTGTTAGGACCCATACTGGGTTTGTCCTCCTCATTGGGACTGAGGTTGATGGTACCAACGGGAGAATGGAATGGACCTGCAGAAAAGATAGAGAATGAGAAAAAGTCGGCTATGGATCGACGTAGCAAATTGTGTTGGTCCAATAGGCGTTGACTACTAAAGCGCCCGTGGATGCCTTGTGTAACGGACTCGCAAGTCAATCGTGCCAGACCCCTGAAGATCATACTTTTTGGAGCATAGCCTGTTGCTCATACGTTAAATCGCATAGCTCACTAGGAACCCAGGACATAGTGGAACCGACATAGTAACACCTTTCATCGTCAGGTGCGCTGGCTCATCCGTGAGATAAGTTTAAGACCGAGAATGCTTTACGTCAAGGTTCAAACGCCAATGATTAAATTCGCTCTGCTCAGTAACAATATTTTGTGGTGCACCAGATCGACTGAACCAATGCTCTTTTGAGCAGCTAATAATCACTTTTTTGAAATTTTAATCAGCTATACAAACACGACCCATCGGGTACACTTATAAACCTTGGAAACTAAGTTCAATGCTACAGGCAACGGACCAACCAAGTCGATATACAAAATTGTTTCGTGCAATGGAATTGTAAGGAATTGTAGTGATTTTATTTATGTATTGCGGCTACGAACTCTGACAAGGGTAATAAATTATTTTTGACATGATCGACCAAGACAATCGTGACGAAACTGTTTCAATGCGGCTCCCGATCCCCGGATATACCAAAAAGCAATTTGTATTATATATTATTCTGAAATAGTGGTCTATTTTGCAGGGTCAAAGCATTTTATGGTGAGTTTCGTGATCGATGAAGATGTTCCCTTTCGGTTCATGTTAAGACACCGCGTTTTATTGCCTCAGATCTGCCATATGTCGAAGCGAACAATATTTAGATTTTTAAAAAGCTAAGTAAATCCGTAGGAAATAAGACCTGTCAAGCTTATAAACATCTGTTTGAGGACTTAACTTAAAATAGCTCTAGGATACAGTCAGTGAAAATTAACGAATAAGTGTATGGTCCTCGTTGACGTGTTCCAAAATTGAACGACGGTCCTAGGAGCAACCATGCCATCTATAAGAAATAGTTAAATGATTTATTTCAGTCAATAGTTGTCCTGGAGCTTAACAAAGCCACGTAGCCTAACGTCTTTCCTTCTCTGATATAGTTGGCCAACTAATGCTTACAAGCAGTTTCTCACGGAGCATCTGATTTTCAAGCTCCAGTAGAACATTTTAAAACAACAGCCGCGAATGGGCTTTGGTGTCAGGAGCCTTTGCACAAATTCCGCTAATTCCAATTTACGCGATATATAATTACAAAAAAGCAATTCAGTTACTTCAGTCAGAGTATAATGCAGAAACCAGTAAACAAGATTGATTGTTTATATTCTAAGTGATCAACTTACCGGTAAATGAGTTTGTATCAGAAAGCGACAATTTTGTAAGCTCCTCGAATAATTTAATAGAGGCTTCGCGCTTAGCAATGTAAGGCAAAGGCAGGTTTTTAGACTTGCGACGCAGAAGGAAGTCTAGAAAACGTACGCGGCACTCGTGGAACCATACATGGTCGCGAGCTCCAGGCAATCGGCTACCACGAACAATCGAACGAAGCATTAACATTACGCGGCCTACAACCAGAATAGAAAAGTCAGAAAAATCAAATTAATGACAAACATAAGAACGCTAAAAATATCAGTATGAAATATTGATGTTTGAGAAGAACAAATATATATTTATAAGACATGGCATATCTAGAAACCTGCCAATTACAACCACACCACAGGGATAATCCAGTCAACATGAACTCTCTCTCTCTCTCTCTCTCTATATATATATATATATATACTGTATATATATATTAATTAATGTTTCAGTGCCATATAACCATGTGATTCGTAATGCTCATGGTAACATGTGGACAATAACTATATATATATATATACTATATATATATATATATATATATATATATATATATATATATATATATATATATGTGTGTGTCAATGATGATGATATTGTGTGTGTTGTATGTGTGTGTAATAAACCGATTATTATAAGTAGAAGAATAAAATTTGCCCAAGTACTCCATGCCACCTGTTATTTTTTTGAATTATCACAATGCGCTTAAAAATAGACAGTTACTGGTATCTTACCGGTGAACAGGAAATGTTGCCTATCGAATATGGGTTGTGCAGCGAGGTTTCTCTCTCGTAGAATTTAGTAATCGAAAAAAATACCAGCAGCATCAGCGCAAAAGGTTATTCAACACACTTTAATAATCAATACCTTACCGTCATATAACCACGAGGAAAAGAAAACTGATAGAATTATAAAACAAACACCTGGTCGTCAGACGCGAAATTTCAAAATTACAAACAAATATATATCGCAAAGCAGAAATCCAGTTAGGATGATCAAATCAAATTAGCAAAGGAATGATTACTTGTACATGAAAAATAAATTCCAGACCTTTGCGTTCGAACACTTCGTAAGCCAAACAATGTGTCTCAATTCGGCCGGTAGACAACTCAACAAGGGGGCGCAGAAATTGGCAAGCATCATCTAGAGGAGTTGCGCTCTAAATATACAAAATGCAATAGAAAATATAATTTGAACAGCCAAGAATAGGTTAGAAGGTATGAAATAGGTGCTGCGAACCTAGTTACAAATTAGTTCAGTTGTGACCAGAAGAATAAACCAAAGTCAGCATGATCGGAAAGTATGATCTCATTCACATTCGTTTCGTGCTTACTGGCGACTCATTAGTAGAATCTGGTATTACGCCCTTTAACCACTATATATTTGGGTGAGGAATGTGGGATAATAAGACGCTACAATCTCCTAGACGAATGTGTAAACCTGCAGTAGTGTAGCTAACATCGTATAGTCTCGACAATGCGACTTCAAAGCTAACTCACTCTATATAATATATATATATATATATATATATATATATATTGAGTCTGTAAAGGATACCAACACTATGACTATTGTGTTAGTAACCGATACCAACATTATAATACCGAAAGGGTACATGGTACTAACACTATGGTTTCCAAGTCGGTTCGTGGTACTAACATGATGGATATCAATGTATGTTGTAGTACGCCTAAATTGAGAATTACAACAATTTCTGAACATCTGTTACTCCAGTAAATCCATACACTATGGCCTTGATCGATATCAGTTATCAAATTTTGAGGTAAGCATGACATAATTGAATGAAATATTTAACAGTTAAATATTGTTTGTTGCGGAGAACTAATATATATGCAAGTATGTAATAGGTGTTGCGAACCTAGTTACACATTAGTTCAGTTGTGACCAGAAGGATACACCAAAAGACAGCATGACCGGAAAGTTCAATCTCATTCACTACTGTAGGTTTACACATTCGTCAAATTTATATTTGTATTTTTGTTACACCGATTATTGAATTAATTTGTAAAGTATATGATGAGGCCATATATGTCGACATTTTTAAAATAATATCAGTCTCAAGCCAAATTTGGTAGACAGGTATGGAGCAGATGCTGACTACTACAACCTGCTGTCAAAATCTATCCACCTAGTTTCTTACGCCAAGCTGGCCCTGGCTAGGGAGTAATTTTCTACTGGAAAACCGAAATAAAGATATTTGTAAAACTTGAAAATTTCATCGCAGTTGCTGGGGCCCAATTCGTTTGCTTAACGGGCACTTGTTGCCCGTTGCAAAAACAGGTTCTCGTTAAACCATATTGCTATGCATCTAAAAAACAATGGTCGAGTTAATTTAGTCGACTAGTCTGATTCAGAACCACGTTTCACTAGCTTATAACAAAAAATTCACGTGCACACGTATTATACTTACGACCCTTAGGGCACAGTTGGATACTCACGTGTCCGTCTAAATGGCGATGGTTGGAGAAATTTACGCTAGCTCCAACCTTATTCCCTTCGACAGTCATATTGCCAGAGTTATTGATATAATTATCAAGTAAAACAGTCAACTACTTCCAAATCATAACCAAGAAGCCGCAGCGTTGAAATGAGTGGTATGAACTCTGGTAAAACTTACATTTAAGAAGTGTCAATTGCGTACCGAAATTTAGAACTTCTAATCTATGCAAGGTGGCCTGAGCAGAATCAAGTTTGCCGAATAATAATACGATATCATGTGCATAGTCAAAATCGACTAATCTACTACCAGAGGGAGCTTCAACATCTACATCCTTAATTTATTTAAGAGTACATCAATTTTTAAAATTCTAATTCATAAATTTTTTTAAAATTAAATTTGTTTCTTAAAAATATTAACTCATAATAATTCCACACATTCATCCTAAAATTTTATGTTTTGTTTTCTAATATAGTATGCTTATCAAATTTATTAGTTTTTACTACAGCATTTCGTAGAGCATAAAACATTTTTTTCATATATTGTTGGTTTACATAAATGAATATAAAAACATGAAAGAATAAGTTAAACTGAACTTAGCAACAGGTTCATTCGGTATATTAAGTTAGCATGAAAAGTGGCACAAAACAAAAAGATCAGCCGAACACAAAAACCCACATCATATTTTGTGAAAAAAATAGGACAATGCCCCGAATCTCCCGATTTTTTATTTGCATCTCGAGGTGACCAAACATTAAGAACGAAACGTGTGCTAGCTCTGATATATCATATTCCTATAAACATTAATATAAGTGGATACAATATAATAATGCTTAATACAAATATTAGCTCCTCGCAACCCAAAAGGCTCTACAATCACAACTGTAAATCGATAAAAGACAGCGTTCGAGGCCTGCCTATTAGACTTTTGCTGAAAGTTTAAAAAAGCACTTATTTCGCTACAAGGAATAGATTAACGAAATCGCCCTGTTTTGCGAAACAAAGGGCTTGTAACGACAAATCAATCGCCGACATATTGCGTAAATTAAATTCAAATTATTTACGTTGCACCAATGAGAACAAAGCGAAATTGTCGTTTAACCACGTTTAACCAATAGTGTGCAAGTAGACATATTGCATGCTATTTAAGCACGGTAATTTACCATGCAAGTCAGTTGTGGCATTTGCATTCTACCTGCTTCACGCGTGTGCGTTCTGTCGGCTGTCAATACCTACGCTGGTGATTTGATAGTTTCACCAACAACTAACTACATCCGTGACTAATTTGTTTGCGGGATACCGGAGAGACGAGCCAATTGAGTGCAGGACCTGCAGGACACTATCCACAACACGATTACAGCTCAACCACGGGTGCGACAACTCAACCAGAGTCCACCCAAGGCTCTAGGACATCTTCAACTCTGAAGACTTCAAGAGAACGCATTACCAGGCCCTCTTAAGGGCCCCATATCAGTAACTAATCTCTATTCAGAGCACCTTAACCGAGTTTGTAACGTCGTACGGCATTTACTTGAAGCCGGGGCGTTTACAGGCTACAACCACGATCTTCGAAATTACAGTGATCTAATAACACCTACCGACGATAAGCGTACACCATGTCTATGTGCGCGCGTTTGTTAAGGACTGAGAAATAATCAGTTACACATAATTAACTGCACGTTTTCGTTTATATGAGTAAAATGTAAGTGATTAAATAAAAGCAAAATAATGCAAAACCGGACTTTACAAAAGTACCTGATCTGTGGTTTCACTAACATCGTGGTTAATATCAATTCCTCTTTACACACGTCAGACCTATATTTTAACACATACTTTCATAAATAAAATATTTAAGAGTGCCATCTAGATAAGGAAGGAGGGAGATAATGGGACTACACTGGTCGCGTATTCTTTTCATTGTAAATGTTGAAGAGTTGTTAAAATAATAAATTTCATTAAAATAATAAGTAAAAATAAAAAAGGGTCATAAAAGAAATTCTATAATTGCCTAAAATTTAAGAAAATTTTCTTTTTAACTTCAATGTTTAATAAAATGTGCTACACTTCAATACAGTAAGATAACAAATTATAAAGGGGTACGTTATAAGATCATTTTAAAATTAGATAATAGATTGTTAATAAATCATCCCCCGCCATCTATAATATAATGGTAATTTAGCGCTCTTACTTCACCGAATTTCCTATTTTCATTAGTGCAACAATTACTTCCTACCATTATTTGGTGATGTGTTCCAAATCGAGCCGTGAATTTATGCGGGTATTTCATTCATTATGTCATCTCTCGTTTTAATTCCGATGGATTCTCTAATCAATCTTATCGTACTTGAACGGGGTTTTAATCCGCTTCAGTGTTTTTAACACCATCGTCGAAATTTAGCAACTCATTACTTGACAAATCATGTCATTGCTTATTATGTTCGGCATTACAAAATGTTAACCAGTTGTGATTAATCAATAGCTCGTAAGAAATACAGAATGGAAGCAGTGAAATATTATTAACCTTAACAAGTTTTTCGGGTACGAGCGGGTCTTCTAACGATTGGTCCTTGCCAGATTCGCCAGTTGATTCTGGATTATTGCCAAGTGCACTACCAGGTTGATCTTTATTGCCACCATTACTGTTGGCATTGTTAGTGTTTTCCTTATCTTTATTTGAGCTATTTTTAGCTGAACGTTGGGCAGCCTCACGTCTTGTCGTCTCGGCTTTAACACGAGCAGCTTCTGCCTCAGCACGAAATTGAGCTTTTCGCGCTTTTTGTCGCTGTCGTTTTAGTTCAGCCTTGCTGACTGATTCGTCTAATCAGGGTCGTGTCCGTGTAGGCAATCAATTTAAATAAAAAGTATACAAACAACAGTTGAAATTAAATTATCTAAAATTTTCAAATAGAATTATAATATAATCGAATTATTATGTGCATCGTGTCCGAAAAGACTGAATTGGCATTTTTAATCTCAAATGTGACTCACTTAAATGTATATATAAATATAGATTAGTGTCGGCGACAAGCTTCTTGAGATAACTACTCGATGAACAGACTCCCATATAGCATATAGGGGTTGTAATTGCATCCCTTAATTAAGTAACGTAGCAAATCAACTCTTTGCCCTTATGACTAATGCATGTAGGTACGGCCCACTATGGTGCATTTCAGTTTCAGAGTGTGTTTCCATGAGAAAATTGTATCCTATTAATAATAAGGTAAACTATTACAATCCTGGTGCCACCGAATGAGGAACACCGGTTGTTACGCTGAAAATATCCATGGCTTATATAAAATACAAAAACAAATTATTTGCATATAAAAAAAAATTAACAAACGAAAAATCAGTAATTTATATTGATACTTGAAATATGTGATAAAATTTATGCAAACACATTAATCTCACATTAACTATGATAAGTAGAAAAACAACTTTGGGAATCAGCGTAAAACTAGGATAAACGATGCTGTAAATCATGCAAATATGTGATGTCAGGCGGTCACGAATCGATAATAAATGACCACCCGAAATTCGTCTAAAAATGCATTTTCCGCGCATTGATAATGGAGAATTCTATAGAAACGTGATATTTTAATGATGATTATCAGTAAGATAAAATTTCATTTTCAGCAAATTCCCTTGAGGAGACAGTATTCTCCAAATGTGTAGTGTAAATGGATGCCGTGAGCTTCAAGAAGACTGCTATCATGGTAGCATGTAGAAAGAACATTAGCCAGCAACACCATAAAAAGCATACTTTTGCTATTTTCCCATTAATGACGTCGGAAGTTTTATTTTTTCTTACAAGAAGCTCCAAGTGCAATTTATCGCAATCAATGAATGATTATAAGAATCAAGTTTCTTCACAAGCATGGCTTGATTTGTACTCTGTTTCTTAGACGTACAACATGCGTGCGACTGGCGGCAGTTTTGCTATGTTGTTCGATGACTGATTAAATACAATGGGATTGGTGTTTAATTTAAGCTCGCAAACTTAAAGAATTGTTACCACCACCCACGCAATCAATGATTGATTGTATTGCCCATAAATAGTAATATATTCGTAATTTAAATCTGAAACAATTTCAGAGCTGTAAAAGCTGTTTCCGACATGAATCGCAAAATTAAATTTGAAATTGCGCAATGTCAACTCAACCATAACAGCTTGTACAAAAACGATTAAAACGAAGAATACATAAACTTACTTTGGTCACCATCAAGTAGGGATGATTGTTCATTGTAAGGATGCGCCCAGAGATGAAGGTAAATCTTATGGAAATAATAAGTAAATAGTGGTAAAATATGATTTAAAAATGATTTTTTTGCATAAAAGAATAAAATATTTTAGCTTAAACAAGCAGGTATATCAGACATATATATTCTGATTCGAAGAAAATTTACATATACGATAATATATTAGGTATTGTCAGCTTGAACAAAAGGTATAATCTCATGTACGCACGCATTTCAAGCTTACTCCATTACTGTTTGAACGCACATTTATAAAAAAATAGTATATAGTCCACCTGTCTCACATTTAGAGACCAAATATATAGTGGGTATATGGCGTAGTACCGGCTCCTAGCGATGAGTCTCCAGTAAGCACGAAACGAATGTGCACATGAGATTACACCTTTCGGTCTTGCTTACTTTTGTTTATCCCTGTTTTTATTTGAACTTTTTCTTTACAACATACGCATTACCTAATACATTATTGCAAATAAATTAGTACGCTGTACTAAACAATATATAAAAATTATATTTTATTTGAATGGAGTTATAATAATATTCATAGTACTCTTTCCATGCGCAAAACGAAACATAAATTGTATTATATACAAGAACCATTTCTAATGAATATCTCTTTATATAAAAATTGAAAGACAAAACAAAATATAAAAACAAACATGGAGAGTGAAATATGTAAACCAATCAATTTCGTGCATCAGCTCCAGTTCAAACTTAATGCCTGAACATGCTTCTTCTGCTTGCATAAATTCCATGCAGCTAACCTACGAGAGTTATTTAAGGTAACACACTTGCTTCTACCAGCCATTAATGTCGACATCAAATATAACATACCAACATACATGCGCAAGTTTTCGATCAACTTACGTATGCCGATCGACCAGAAGAGTAATTACTCGAATGAGAGAATGTTGCAATTTAAACACCTTTTTTAAATCTAGTGGTGAATACACGTCTGCATTTGCGTAGCACATCGTCGAATGTTCACACGTTTGTTCTCCAAACGTAGTATTTAAGAAAATTACCAAGTTTAAAAACAAAAAGGAGTTAACCACATACGAAGCTTTATGAATAAACAAATTGCAGCTGGATTCATGCAAGCATGTTCGGGAAATGAGCTTAAACTGAAGGTGATGCACGGAAGAAAACAAGTTTTCTTTTACAGTCCACATATAACCATGACAAGTATAAATTACAATGTTCGCTTCTTATGGTTATACGGCAGCGAAACTTTAGACACTTCTGGCTTTTGTATGGCTGTACATAATGATTATGATGCACAGAATTGATTGGTTGATCCCTTATTTCACACGCTCTCCATTTTACAATGTTCTATTTTGTATGGACTTTCCGTTTATATATAAAGAAATGCTCATTTGTAGATACTTGAGAAGAATGATAAAGAAACGGTTCTTGTGTCCGATAAAATTTCTATGTATTATATATTTAATTGAATGATGTCATGATTACCAAGATAATTGATAACTTTTTAAAATAAAAGCACTTTTATTGGTAGTATTTATGATTTAAAAATGGGGTATAACAATAAAAAGTAAACTAATTTTTGAATTAAACAAAAAAATGAATCAATATCCCGAAAATTCTATATCATAGTAGGTTTCTGGTATAATACAAGAGCATACTTATATAGCCCTCAGTAAACACGAAATGCTTGTGTATACGAGACTACACATTGCGTTTACGCTGACTTTGACAAATCCTTCTAGAAATACATGTCTTCTCGCATGATATATAACTACCTTAAAGAATGTTGCTAACAAGGTTTCCTTCAAGTAATCAATTAAAAACACAGGTTATGCCGCTTTAATTTTTTGAATATATTAACTAACATTTGAATCAGGTTTTCGATCTTGATATAAACAGCGGTCCCATTATCGACATACAGTTTTTAGTATAAACTAAACATTGTATAATTTAAAATGGCAATTCATCCTGGTTTTGTCCTTATTGGGAACTCATCACGTACTGTCCAGAAATTGACACAGACAGGGCTCGAATGTGGGTACGTCTGCTTCTAAATCTTTTTTCTGGTCACTAAGCTACCCTGCAGCATTAAAGCCGGTCTACTAGATTAATTGCCTTTACAATATTATACAATTCTTAATTTATACCAATAAATGGATGTAAATAATAGGGAAGGTGTTTGTATTAAGATCGCAACCTGGATTTGAATAATAGTTATCTTCGCCCGCGCAACCAATGTTCATTTAATTATATAGATAACCAACTACATAATTAACACATCTGTTTTAGAGGTGACTCTTGTTAGGTAGCTTTCTTTCGGGAATTAAATGAGTACGGAAGACAACACCCAACGGTGAGTGCGGCTGACGTAACTGTCAATATGCTGTTTTGCTGGTTAAATACAATGGTTTTGGTAAGTATTTCAAGTCATAAAAGTTTATTAAAATAAGTTAAATATTAATTCTAAAGTGTTGAAAATTAATGGATGAATATACCAATCTTTTAAACGCGAAAAAAGTAAAGTTCACACACACACACACACACACACATATATATATATATATATATATATATATATTCTAACCTCAATTGCCAGCTTTGCTGCGTCAAAATACGAAGGGTTGTCTCGAAGACGATCCTCTAATCGCAGAGTTTCTACATAAGACCGCAACGTCACCTTCCGCACACAATAAGAATGGAAATCCATTTGATCCTCTATTATAGATGAATATTGCTACAAAATTGTAAAAATGAAAAATGAATAATTAGCCAAAATTCTACTTTAAATTGTCGTGAAAAAACGGAAAATAATCTGTCCGACTACAAACGGTCTCTAGCTGGTTTCACCGGATATAAAAGAAATGAAAATATACATTCCCTGTAAACAAAGTAGGAAGATACAATCAATAGATTTTATCATTTGTCGTGTCAGTGTCTTCTACTAGAACAACAGGACAGGAGCACTCATCGACGCTACTGCCTTGGTATTGAAGCACAGCTGACACTTATTTACCTAATCTGCCATCGAGTGGTCCATAGAAATAGGAATTTATATTTTAGTCATATGCTCAAGTGTGAGAGAGACCAGTCTTCGTTTATGCATGTATTTATGCGTGCGTGTGTGTATGTAGATAAGTTTGTATAAGTATTTGGATTTACTTTAAAGTTTCGCAGCAGAAATCGAATCATATCCTCATAAAGCAGCATGAAATCAGCTTAATAGAATAAGGCTTCATTGTTGCA
Organism: Eudiplozoon nipponicum; assembly: GCA_029291075.1. Lineage (NCBI taxonomy): Eukaryota > Metazoa > Platyhelminthes > Monogenea > Mazocraeidea > Diplozoidae > Eudiplozoon > Eudiplozoon nipponicum. The sequence goes on from JAQBSW010003072.1 coordinate 62,712, forward strand.
TAATCACAACTACTAGTTATCTATTGACTGAAAGCCCTCACTAATTCGCCAATTCGTAGTGAATAATGAAAAAATTAACATGTTCACACTTTTAAGATCGTTGCACCATTAGCAAAATATCTACTGTTTAAAACACATAACAGTATTATACATGCAGTAACAGCACATCAATTACTTTATTAAACACAACTTCTGTTAAAAGCAGTTTTTTCTACCATTGTTCTAATCAAAGGACATATTCATGATCAACATTACACACAAACAAACATACACAATGCAACGTTTGAAATAAAGGATTTGCCGTTACCTAACTAACCGTAAATTTTCAGTGCAATAGTCACAACAAGGGCAAGATCAGTTGAACACTTGGCATGATTTAATATCGATAGATCCAGTGCACACAGTGTACTGATAGCACTTCGTTGTGCTCTTAAAAAACATAAACAATAATAATTTAAAATTAAAAAATAAGGCTCACCCGGTCGATTTCATGACACAACTTTAATGCATCACCAAGTTTGTTCTGAGCGCGTAGTGATCGAGCATTTTCTATTAGAAACCACATGCACTGCATTTCTAACAGATACGAGAAAGCACTACTTGTACCCTATAATTGAATAGCAGATATTAAAAAAAAAGACAGAGAACAGAGTTAGCAGACTGATCCTTCCGAACGAATAGACGAAACATCGTTAACCGTTTACAATTCCAAAACAGAAAACGTTATACAGACCGTCATATAAAATAATTGATCTTAAGCACTAAATTGCAGTGCGTTTTCTGCCAGCTAAAGTTTGCTAGGAAGGTTTATTTAATCGCAAATTTTACTATTTTGATTTTATTTCACGTGTATTTACTTGAAAGGCAAGAATTTCAATAAATACCTCAAATATCTCAAGATTGTATTAAATAATAAATTTATTTATCGAATAGAATAGTATTATTTTTTAAATATTTTAAATGAGAGTAAGATGAAAAAATTTGCAGATTGACGAGCTATTTGTACCGGCCGTTTCAGCGTGAACTAGACTGATAATTAAAAGAAGGAAACCATCGTTTTAACAAAGCGTCATATGATTCCTCTGGTGTCTCAGATCCGCGTTTGCGCTTTAAGCCAGGGTGACATGCATCCTACACATCATCTCAAACAAAAATATATCGGCATTAAAACCGGATGCTAAATTGCCAAATGACTACAAAATACAATCAGAATCTTTACGATCTCAGTAGAGAATAATAATTTGGGCATAAGCCAATCTAGCTTAAAATGACAGACTCACATAAGTGACAGAAAGAAGAACACATAGATATCGGCACATTATATAAATTAAGCCGTTATCTACAAAGAATTTAGAAGTCAGCCACATATTTTCATTGTCGCTTTAACAGTATGATTTAATATTACGAACCAACAATGCAGTAAACTGTGTCATCAAGAGGCAAAACAATTCCAAAGATGACACTACTTACAACCTACAGACAGATACCTTTACGCACGACGGGAGGGCATATCTTATATTATTTATAATTGGACTGTATCCCGCAAAAGTAAAACTGATCCTATTAAGCTTAACCTGATCGTGGCTGACTTCAATTATTTTGCCACGTCGCACACTGTCTTCATTTGTCTGATGGCAATCTGGTGACTTGAAAAATAGGGCCCAGAGGCAACTTGTTTGATATTACATGTAAAACTTGACCGAATTTGAGCAATTGATAGAGCCAACTTCGCTTTTATAGCGAAGGGACATTTCCTGACGCCTACGAAATACTTTTACGGGTTTCGGCGTTGCTAATTGTTTGTTGATAAAATTTAAATTGTTCTACTATGCATTAAGGGCCGTTAGTACAGTTCATTTGTTCGAGCAAATGTCGGCAATCAAATTTAAAATACCTAAAATACTTCATCACAATAATAATAATAATAATAATAATAATAATAATAATAATAATAATAATTATTATTATTATTATTATACTATTAATATTGATAATAGCAATTAACATAATCACAGATAGCACTACAACAGTAACTGATGCTTCACTACCGTATAGCCATAATAAAAATAAAAATGACACTGAAAAACTTTAAAAAAATATTTATATAAAACAAACAAAATATAAAATGAGAGTGATATATGAAGTAAAGAATCTGAATCAGATAAAGACCTTAACTTAAGTAACAGAAATACACAACCGAGACTTCCACACAGCAGAATTATAAGCTTTGTCAACACTAAGGCCAGGTGACAATGGCAAAACATTTTCCTTTCAGTTTCCACGGTATCGGATCATAAGGAAGCAGTAAATATTGCGAAACAGAAAACAAAGTTAAAAATAGGATTCTGCTAAAAATCTGAACAACAATGAGCTGCATTCAATGCCATATTGCGCACTGTTTTCAACTAACAAATATGATGCGCCCGTGTCATATTAAAGAATTTAATTATAGTTAATTCTAACCGTCTCTGTCAAGTCATAATATTTCCACTTTGTTGCTTATGCCAATCACGTGTAGGCTGGCAGGTTAATGTTCAACATGGCAATGGAATAGAAGGCATATTTGAAGTGTGGCAAAGCGTGTGCAGTTGAAGCCTTATTTGTTTATATAAAAGTTATATTCTGTTTGTGGCAGAAAACTAATATATATAAATGCCATTGTGTATTAGGTCTTGCGCACCTAGTAAAAAATTAGTTCAATTATGACCAGAAGGATAAACCAAAGACAACACGAACGGAAAGTATAATCTCGTGCACATTCGTTTTGTGCTTACTGGTGACTCATCAGTAGGAATCGGTATTACGCCTTTTACCCACTATATATTTTGGTGAGGAATGTAAGAACATAGGACGGTAAATCTTCTATACGAATGTGTAAATCTGCAGTAGTGAAGCTAACTTCATATAAAGTCTTCGACAATGCGACTTCAAAGCTAATAAATATATCAAGTCTGTAAAAGATACCAAAATTAAGGCTTTTGTGTCAGTAACTGATACCAACATTATGGTACCGAAAAGTTACATGGTACCAACACTATGCAACACCTAATACACAATTGCATATACATTAGTTTTTCGCCCCATACCCACCATATATTTGGTCAAGGAATGTAGTAAAACCGGACGGTACAATCTCTTATACGAATGCGCATAAAAGCAGTAGTGGGGTTAACTTCATAGTCTTGAATAATGTGACTTCAAAATCGACTCACTATATATAATATATACCGAGCCTGTAGCAGCACAATGGATTTCAAATTATGCTAAATTTCGCATACATCTACTTCTGAACACCTTTTACTCCAGCAAATACATACACACCAGCCAAGATCGATATGAGTTAGCAAAATTGTACATATATCAGTTCTCCGCTTCAGCACCCCAAATTGGTCTTGTTTTTGAAAAATTAAAGGTTGTGGAATTACCGATGTCGTATTTGAACTAGAACGAGATGTATAGATATCAGTGACTCCAGTTCTATTGCATTGTCTATTGAGGCCACTCCATTTAGACTAGATCCACTCCTTAACTAATTATTATGTAACTCCTAACATGACTTTGTTATGTTTATTATTTTTTACTTGTTGTTTTTTTTTAAAATAATTATTATCAATATTGTTCTTATTTATTTTTATTTATACCCGTCACCAGATTTCGCAATAGTCAAGCGTTAATTTCTTAAATTATGATTTATTACTCAACGCGATATTAATTTTGCTGATAACTTTTATGAGCAATGCATTTCAATCAATAATCAACGAATGCATTTAAGCGTATAACACAGCATCGTAAGTATAAATGCACCGTACGAAACAAATAAATAAATTACAAAACTACATCTTTTGTTTTCTATATATTTATCTCGCAATTCAGATTAGCGTTTCATATTGTTTATTTTCGAGAATCAGTGTATGTACTAATTCCACTGGAACCTAAAATACAGCATACGGAGAAACTGTATTGTGCATAGATGATTGTTAATCATGCAAAACAACTCGGAAACACATTTGCGGGATACATAGATTTCTACTCGTTTTGCATTTGCGAAAAATGTTAAAATAGCACCAAACCAATACATTTCACAAAATATCAAAACATGAGGTAAACATATTCAAATAAAAAACTTTAAATTGAAAATAATTTTCCAAAGCAATTGTTTTTAAATAGAAGCCATATAGTACAATCTAAAAGAGATGAATCTGTCCCGTCCAGGAAAAAAATATTAAACAATATATAGCAGTTAAATACTGTTTGTTGCGGAGAACTAATACATATGCAAGTATGTATTAGGTGTTGTGAACCTAGTAAAAAATTAGTTCAGTTGTGACCAGAAGGATAAACCAAAGACAGCATGAACGGAAAGTATAATCTCATGCACATTTGTTTCGTGCTTACTGGCGACTCATCAGTATTAGTCAGTATTACGCCCTTTAACCACTATATATTTGGGTGAAGAATGTGGGATAATAGGACGGTAAAAACAAGAATATGATTTGAAAGCAAAAGCATAAGCCGGAAATATTCAAATAAAAACTTAAATTAAAAATAAGCTCATAAAATAATTATTTAAATACTATCTAAAATATGCCCTGTCTAGGAAAAAACATATCAAACAATAATATGATTGGAAAGCAATAAAATAAGGCTAAAATATTCAAATAAAAAAATTTAATAAAAAATAAGCAGATGAAGCAATTATATGTAAATAGGAGCCAAATAGTGCTAAAAGAAATGAATCTGTCCTATTTAGGAAAGAACATATCAAACAATATGATTGGAAAGCCCAACAGAAGAAAAAAAAGAAAATAACCGTATAAGTTCAAAGCATACCCGAGTAAACTTCGCAGCCATATCTTCTGCTTCTTTAAGAAGACCCGCTTGTAACATGTAACGAGTGCAACAAGCATTTATATATCTGTCGGCGGTGTCAAGAGATTGCGCCTCAATCATTAATCTTGCAGCCATGTGAACGTCACCTGCATCTGCGTATATTTTTGCTTTTAGACAGTAAAGATCGATCATCGTTGGTGTTGCAGATAACTCATCTTCAACTAAAGCTAACGCATCCTTTTACCACAAAAATAAATAAGCAATAATCCACTTGAGCGACAAGGAATGAGATGGAAATAATAATTAAACTGAAATAGACATAAAATGCACATTTAAAAGTAGTTGCAGTATGAAAAAGTTTGTGAATTTTTCAACCAAGATTGGCTAACGACATAAATGTAACAGTCTCATAGTACACTTCGGCTAGGCTATCGTCCAGCATAATCAAAATAATTATTTTTCATTATTTTCAAATTTATATGAAGTTTCATAGTTATGTGACATTAAAGCATGATTTTTATTAATTCTGATGTACTTCCGGTAGCAATGAGGATGGTAACAATGATAAATTTTTCCATGAGAGTAACCAGAAAGTTTCTTTTGAATATTATGCTAATATTTTCACGAGCTACACTCCGACAATACTTCCAAATTGTCTCTAAAAAGCTTGAAACAAAGTGTAATAAGCAATAATATTTTCGATATTATGCAAACGCTTTATATAAAGACACCTCACGACAAAGATCTGTTTACGGAACCCAGCTAAAAAAACCCGATAAAGGAATCCGTTTGATAAAAATAAAGCATAGTACTTTCATTCAAAATTCAACGTTCAAATCATAAAGAAAAACTTAGTGCTGTGTAAAAGCAAGTCATGCAAGTGAGCATCTATATTTAAGTGTTAGTCAACACAATACGAAGCACGTGCACCAGTAATGACAGAAAAGTTCACGAACAAACAAATATCCGGCTAGTCTAATATCTACACCATAGGTTCAGTAGAAATGAAATAGCAATACAATGTAAATCAGCTATCCTAGAGTACATGTATACATCACACAATGCAAATAAAAGATAATCATTTATTTCCTATAGCAATTAGAGAATACCAGATAGTACGGTGAAGAAATCAAGACTATAACTTAGAATTCAGAAACCTACTATGCAAATCATTCAAATGTATGAAAATTTGGAGGTCAGTGGGAGTAACATTCCGGTGAGAATCGAGATCGGCATAATGCAGAAAACAAAAACCCTCTATGAGCTATCAAATTGACAAATGATACAAAAGTTAATCGTTAGGTAAAAAAGTATCTAAAATGAACCGTCAGCCACAAGTAATACCGGTAATTTTGCTATATTAATTGATTGTTAAAATCAAACTGTATTCTTTGGATTTAAAGCTTTAAAACTTGATTTAAATAATTATTGACAAGCGCGTAGGTAATAATTGCCTATCTGAATTAGATAGAATTTATTAAAATCTGAAACAAAGTTAATTGGTGTTTACTTCAAGTTAATTTTTTAAGCCAACGGTATTCGAAACCAATATGGTTGAAAGCTGCATATGCAAATACATAAATTGATTTAGATCATTTACGACGAGCTTATGCAGAACCTCATGAATATCCCTTCCTCCGAACATTAGCAAGTCAGGTCAACGATTCCGATAGCTTCGCGCTCCCTCATGAGACGGCAGGCCTCTAACACTTCAATAGGAATATAAATCAGCATATCCATAACCATGCCGATTTCATTTGAAAATTTGAAAGTGCTTGACGAACTGTTCTTTAAAAACTTAAAGCACCTTTACACCTATGACAGGACCAATGCCTATACGTTAATTCTAACCTCATAATTCGAAAACTTTACGCTTTGAATGGCTTGTATCCGCATTCCTAACGATTAACCCCCCTTCTCAAAAAAGAAGTGGTATTGCTCCAGCCATTTTAAACTTCGCTAATGCTGTATTTCCAAAGATGCCTATTAAATTCTCATTAATGTACATCGGTGGTAGGTGTTAGCTTGTAGAAGACGAAATTTAATCAGACATTAATAATGCGCAGGAAGTGTCCATTTGATAAAGTCTGAAAGATAAAAGTCGAAAAAACTCTCACGACCAATTTCGTTCATCCTAACGTGTGCTGAACAACGTTAGTTTTATCTGTTGTCTACCTGGGTTACATGTTAAAACCAGACAAATCGGCTTCTGTCAAATTACTAAACCTTGCCTATGTTGTCTTTGGCAAGTTATGCAACCATTCCGGATTCGATCGTCTACATCACTCAACTAAGTACATATTCTTCAAGTTATGTATATTGCCCGTTTTCTTTTGTTCTGATGATACAACAAAGTTTATCAAAGAATGTTTCCTTCATCTGAAAATTTCAAAAATTTTATTGTTTCAGATTGGTTTAGTATATTTTCAGCTGACTATCAGAAGACAAACTATTAGTTCTATTCGGCCGCACTTTGATGTGCCATCACCGTCTCATCGAATTAAGGAACCCATCTGTATAGGCTGGATCATTGGCTAAAACCCCTTAAACATCCCGCTTAAAATATTCATAATATTACTCCAGATATCTGCTTTATGGTCTATCGCACTCTAATCTTATTCATCAAGAGATACATTGACGCGTGAAAATCTGTAATAATCTAGCGACAGATAAGGTAGAGTTGAGAGGTCCAGGTAGCTGCCTTATTGGCATAGGTTCATCACGTTTACTACAACTGTATAGTCACCAAAAAACGTGATACGCACCTTGGAGTCGATTACCAGAGGATCAAAAATTCCTAATCAGTACATCTACAAGTTAATATTTGATTAATGCTACTTCCTGACATTTTGCGTATTATAGATATTTTCATCAACAAAACACATAGCTTACAATTTTCAACACTGGTATTTGCAGTCACCGTCTAACCATAACCAAACAAAGCAATATCAGTTTTATATGCCTTACTTGTTTATTTACAGGAATTGTAAACTGCTGAGTGCTTGTCCAAAACGCTTATTTAACTAATAATAAAATACACATGTGACACCCGTTATGCCATCACCACCATAATTGTAACTTATTCTAAAATTTATAAACTATAAAAAGTGGCATTTTCCAGAATGTCCTGTTACTGCCACAAATATTATGTTCAATTGCCAGAAGTGGCACAAAGCCACGCCCATATCCACACACACTAATGCCTTGTTCTACTACTAAAAATTTATCTTCAATTCTCACATTCGTAAACATTGACTTATTCTTCATAATTTCGTTAAACTAGATATGGTCTATGTCTCTGATAAGAAATTTTATAATATAATATAAGATATATTCCAAAAGAAGCCAACTAAAAATATAACAAAAAATATCACGGTACAATTCCAAGTTAGAAATATGTACGGGTTTACGTGATTGCACTAGCATTTTACATTCAAGTTAGTTAACTTCATTCACACTAACGAAATAGGCATGTTATCAAATATAAAACTAGATATAATACCAGTACAAAATTAGAAATATCTTCAAAACATTACACATATCATAATAAAAAATGGAAAAGTTAAATTGTTCCTCACCTCGAAACGTTTAAAATGATTATAATGCTCAGCCAGTAAGTAATTAACATTAGTGATAGTTGAAGGTGGTTCACAAGATTCAATGGAATTTTCGTCGAAACGTCCATGATTTTTAAGGGAGTCTTTGTAATCTAACAGTAATGATTCTATAATGCCTATCTTGGTTGGATCGGAGTAGAGCCATTTTAACTGCACATATAGCGGAGCACCCTTCCGCAAGTTTGAGCGTAAAAATATATCTGCCGTTTTAATGAATGTTTCACCATCACACACATCTAGTATTCTCCTGTTAGGGTATTTACAGCGTGGATATTTATCAATCATTTCAGTAAACACAGTATGCATAATAGTTTTATAATCAGAATCCGGATTCGCAGCATGCCTAATTTTGCCCAACATGTCATAGTACTGGCCACATTCGCAATTCATATCAAGCAATAACTGCACACTCTTTTCTGCCTCACAATAATTTTTCGTTTTGGAATGAAGATCGGCTTAAGGCAGAATAAAATGAACTAAAGCTTACCTGACATCTCCAGCATAGCTACTTTATCACAAATGTTACCTCTATTTTTATTTAGTAAATTCAATGCTTCCTGCAATTTGCCATGTTCAGTTAGTATTTGAGTCTGATATAATAACAATTCACTTGTTTCATATTTAAATTTATCATTATTTGACTGACGTTTATCAAATTCATTAATAATAGACAGAGCGGTATCGAAATTTCCCAATAGATGATGAACGAGCGCATAACCTAACCAACACTCCTTTTGACCGGGGCGAAGAATAAGCAAACGATAACGTGTTTTCTAACATAATTGTAATCATTATACCTACTTTGCAGCCCTCAAAATCACGAATTTGCATTTGAAGCATTGATAAATCGCGTAAAATATGCATACTTCCGCTGTCCAAACGAACAGCTTGTAGATAACATTTAACAGCTTCATCATATTTCTTATCAGATTTCTGAACCAATCCATATATATGCCAGCCTTATATAGCTATTATGAAGCAAAACATACACAGGAAACTCCGAATATCCGCATTTAAGCTACGCTTAATAAGTTCTCTTGCTTCTTCCTTTTTTCCAATACTATACAAAATTATTCCTTTCATAGCAAGCGTTTCTAATTTACTTTCAAAGAATGGGAAAACAAACCTCCATGTTCAGAACACTTAGGATTAGATAAAATGCTGTTACAAAATTTCAGTCCATTTTTGTACTCTTTCTGCTCATAGAATTTCTAAAAAAGACAAGTTTTAGATAGAAAGCCAAGCATAAATCGAATCAAATATTCGAGAAGAAACATACAGCAACCTTTTTGAACAAGGATTGTTCTTTCGGTGGTAATGAAAGACCAGAGGAGGGCTTATTCATCATAAAACGTGAATTCCGCGGGATTCAATAGCAACCACAATAATGTATTCACTAAGAGGTAGGGCTAGCGCGCTAATAAATCTAAAAATAATTAAAATGAATTCGAGGCAACACTTGAGTATGTAAGGTTAGTTAAATAATGAATTAAAGTACCACATCTGTAACGTTATTAGTTCATATATTTACTTTTTAGGCCTTTGTTTACACATTTGTATAATATTCAACCATTGTACTCAGCAACGTCTGCAGTACACACATAATTACAAAGTATAAGTGATTATTTATTAATTCCTAGTAAACAAATAACAACGAAGTTAATGTAGGCTATGAAAATATTTAGTTTTCAGTTTTGTGTTTTCTGTACTGTGTGCCTGATATATTTTGGCTTTCGCTGTCAATTGCATCAACATTCTGGTTTTCCATTACATTTTTCATTTTAATAATAAATTTCTGATACAACAAGAACATGTTTTATATGTATTTGGTCTAGCTTTACTTTGATAAACATGGAGGCTAATTTTAAATTTGACAATGCCAAAGGGCCTCTATAAAATATGGCAACCGCGCCAGGATCGAACCTGGAATCTTCGGCTGCACAGGCCGAAGATTGTAAATATTGGTTTGGAAGAATTACTAATTTTATGTTGGAGGAAATTTCTTCCTCTATATACACCACTTTTTCAAAAGAAGGCGTTAATTAGTGAACGTAATCCTTGTTCTACGTCTGACGTTGAACTCCTCCTGAGCGAGTTGTGCATATTGGTACCTTTGTTGTCGACGTTGCGCCTTGTTAATTTGTTACTGGCACTGCTAGTTCGTCTGACGTTGATGGAACGTTATGATCTTGTAGCTCGGTAGAACATGATTTCGATGTCGTCAACAACGCGTCTTGTGAAAGATGCAGGTTTGACTTTCGTGCATCTCGACAATGTCTGAACAGTCCGGTTTGTATCCCAATATTGTCAATATTTTGAACTGATTATCGTCTAAATTATGCAGCATACACAGCTAGAAGCTCTTTACCAAAAGTATCATACCGTTTTTCTTGATCACGAAGCTTTCGGCTATAAAACCCTTTTGGTCTTACATATCATTTTCTATTTGCTGAAGAACTGCCCTTATAGCAATATTCGGAGCATCTGTGATTAGCTCAAATTTTTTTCCAATCTACATGTGCTAGAGTGGTTATGTCACTAAGCACTTCCTTGGCTCTGCTTTTTTTCTCGGTCTTCCTGACTCAAGGTTATAGGCCAAGACTTCTTGATCGTGATCTTCTCACATGTGAGGTGGCGTGCTAACGATCCTAAAATTCCGGCTAGACCTGGAATGAATCGTCGATAATAGCTAATCATACTCAAGAATCTTCCTAACTGGCGCACGGTCTGGGCCTTTATTACATCCTTGATGGCTTGTATTTGCAAAGTATATGTCCAATAAATTTTACATAAGAGCATTCAATGTTGCTCTTATTGGGTTTGACCACCAATCCATATTGTTCCAGCCTGATCAAAACCGTTTCCAAATATTTACGATGTTCACGCGATCGACTGAAAATTATTATGTCATCTATGTACACCCTTGCAAATGGAAAATTTTGAAGGGCTTCTTCAGTCAAACGCTGTAATGTCTGACTGGCATTCTTCAACCCGAAAGGCATTCAAAGAAATTCTGAATGGTGAATTTTATGGAACTTTTCTCCATTGGTATCTGATAGTACGCTTTCTGGAGGACTAAGGTTGAATAAATCTCATCCCATTAAATCTCGGAGCAAAGTACTCTGGTTAGGGAGAGGATAAGTATCATATTTAGTCACTGAGTTTAATAGACGATAATTCTCACAAACCCCCCATTGTCCCGGTTCAGATTTGGGAACTACCACCATTGGAGAAGCAGAATTGGAATTTGACCTTCTACAAATTCCCTCTTCGCGCCATTGGTGAAATTCAGACACAGCAACTTGTTGCTTGGATTGTGCCAACGGTTGGGCCTTTGGTGAGCAAAGTAATGGGGCCACCAACACTATTTAGTGCTTAACACGGCAAGGTGTTTTTCGATGATATCGGCAAAATCACTTGCGACTGTAGGACGTGGTAACAAGACTGTTTTAATCGCTGAAGTATCAGACCCGGATGTCAACACACCTACGCCTTTTCAGATGGTCCTAGTTTGTAAAAATTGGCCTGAAAAAAGTACTCATTTTATGTTGGATGTAATATCTTCCTCTACAGTTGTTTACCTTAAGCTCGGAAACCTGACTTCAAGATTTATTCAGTTTTCGGTATTTTGTGCCTGACATGCATGATATACCTGTTCACTCTTAGCAGACATCTTGTTTATCTTATCAATTTTACCATTTTTAATCCTCACAATAAACCGTTCTCGTTTGTGATTATTGAGATCGTCTAAGAACATGATCCCCAATTCACTTCATGTTTGCCCTTCAAGCAAAGTTCACAGTAGAGAGTACGTACTGTTAAAATAAATCTCATGTTAATACAATGGACAACAGCAATAATTATGAGAATATAGAGCAGTTGGTCGAATGACTTGAGAAAATTAGCATAAGAGAAGATATTCAGGAGTAGAATTGTTCTAAATTTGGTGATCATTTCGCCTAAATTGAATATCTGAGCCTAGCATCTCAGAGGATCTATGGTAGTGAACAAAAGGCCTCTACATTAGTGATATAATTTTTGTACTTCAGAGGATAAAAAGAAATCGAAACCTTTTGGTATATACATGCGTGCTATTTCTTAGTAATAACTAGATTAGATTATGACAATTTTAAATGCAAAAACTGGTTTTTGTTTGCTATATTTCTGCGATATTTTTTGGCTAGACTAGTTGTGTTGTCGTATTTGACAATTTTAAAGAATCTGGGTGGTAGATGCATGTATTAATTGACAATTGCTTTTATAATACGAGTTACGAAAACAAATGACTTTATAATTTGTGAAAACATGCGAAGTATAATAAGGTATCAAATTGTAGCTTCTGTGGAAATTTAATTCAAATAAATATTAATTGTATTAAGTTACACTTGTTTAATATACTTATGCAATTACATTCACGAGGAGAATGTTCTAAGCCACAGCGACGAAGGTTAGCCCGCGCGAGATTTTCTAGATAGAAATATGTGCCTTTGGATGGATTCTAGGAGTTTTTCCAGTTAGTAATAATATATTTTTATTTGGAAACAAAGGCCATCTGTTTCAATAATTAAAAATATAAAGGTAAAAAGCAAAAGTAGGATTATGTATAATTGAGTACAGTATTGATTACATATTTTTCATCAGTAATGATAGCTATGAGACAAGTTTACATATCTTGGTAGCTATATTAATCACTTTGGTAATATGGCTGGTGTGGTGAATATGACAATCACGAAAGCTAAAATAGCTTTCGACCTTCGTTATTTCTGGTTAAACGCGAGTATTTAACTATGCCTTCAGGGTCGTATTAACAATTTATCTATGTGTGCATCTTCTTGGTCAGTTAGAGGTGGATATCTTAGACGCTTACAAATATTCGATCACTGCTGGTTGAGGAGCATAGCCCATATGGGGTACTAGCAACGAATAAGTTTTGCAGACATCTGTAGACGTACTTCTGGAGCGTTCAGCTAGTTATCTTTGCTAATAAAAAATAGGCTCTCACAACTGCGCTAGTTTGGATGCGTTTTCTGTATGCCATCAATTCGATTGCACATTAGAGTATTATTGTCTTAGTCAGCACCAGACTGGCACATGTAGAAACAGCATAAGTCAGCTGCAATAGAATAGAGTAGTATTGAGCCCATTAGTTTGGCAGATTGTGATCTGCAAAGACATTACAGCTTTTGGTTCGAAATCCTAAATGATATAGAATCGAATCGAAATCAGTGATGATTTCGTTGGTTTCTATTGAATCATCTTTTTCTTTGTTCTCTTAATTGAGCGTAGGTAATTTCAATTTTTGGTTGTATTTATAAATCGATACATTGAAAACCGCAAGGAAGCACTATTGCCGATACCAGCTTTTCTTAAAGCTGAATTTGCTCGAATTGTAGTGTAGTTGTCTTGGTTGCCTATTTATTATAAGTTACGAAAGTTAATTTCTCCGTCTGAACTACATTTTACACGGCAGAAATCACCTTATGTTAATTATTTCTTATTTTATACTATTATATCTATCGTCATTATTAAAAATATTAACACTTACTTTTCTTGCTTATAGTTATGTTGCATTGAAACGTCAGTTACCCAAGGCTGGTTTATTGTTGTATGTAATTATAATTATATAGCATTCACTTTATACTTCCAGAATTTAATTACTCCGACTATTTAATTAATAATTAATATTTGGCAAATCTATATTTCTGTAATAATTAAAAAGCACCCATTGCTATACCTAGTCACGTTGCTACAGCTATGGTAATGTTATTCAATTACTGAAATATTAACAACCTTTTGCAAATATGATTAAATACGACAGTAAGCGATGTCTAGTTGCACTATTATATGTTCCCCATCTTCAGTAGATAGTTAATCCACCGTTGAGTGTGGCAAGCCTAGTCCATGGCTTACTACACCGCTTGAATTTCAAAAGTACCCACTCCAGCTGCTATTTGTTGTTAAGTATTATAAAGCTATCAATAACTTATCCACGATTTTCTCTCGTGGGTAGTACATCTTCAGTACCAGTTTCGCAAAGATGTGATTGATCCCCATTTCCAAGTACATATCGAGTTCGTCTTCGGGGTGGCTGGATGCTGATTCGTCCCTTTCCGAAGGTTTCTACATCATGCATACCAACCACTGGAAATAAGGTAAGATTTAATCATCCAGTGGTTAGAATGAATGATGTTGAAGCCTTCGGGGGAAAGGGACGAATCAGCACCCAACCACCACGAAGACGAACTCGATGCGTACTTGGAAATGGGATCAATCGGATCTTTGCGAAACTGATAGCAAAAATCTACAAACGGATTGACTTGCGAATTTCGACGCTGATATCACAATTCCTAGCTAATTGTGAGCTTAACCAAACCGAGCGATCGCATCTGTTCGCAAATGTCCACGCGGCAGCAGCTATAGCACATTATCCCGTCTCTGCAACCCAAAGGAGAACCGGCAGTATGCTTCTCTTGAAGACCTTGTCGTTGTACTTAATGAAAACTGGATCGGTTTCAGAGATATATAACATTTCTTAAAGGCAACAGTAACGAGGCCAATACGTCTGAAAATCTCTGCAGAAACCGATCTACCTGGTTCCCAGAGACAAAAAGTAGATGAATTCGTTAACGATCACCATCGGTACACCGTTTAGTACTATGTTAGTCTCTGAAACAAAATAAGCTACAAAGATCGTTTTTAAGACGTTTAGTTTTCATATGAAGCCTCGAGTTTGATCTAACTGCGCATTAACTTTTTTTGCTAAGTGTGTTTGACAGAATGAGAGCAATTGTGCTCGAAGCGAAGGGCAAGTTTCGGCTGCTGAAAATATTTTGGCCACTGGCATCTGGGCAGATAGTGCTCATCATTCTTGGCTGGCATACTATCTAAGAGAAGGAAAACTCCGAATAAAAACCATCCTCACTAGGAATGGACTACCTAGTGTTCTTTTACACTCCACGTATAACCATGAACAATACGAATTGCAATGTTCGAATTTTATGATTATATGACAGTAAAACATTAGTCACTTTTGGCTTTTGAATAGCTGTGCATGATGATGATGATGATAACAACATAGACAGCACCATATTGGCACTCTTCCACTCATTTACGACGAGCTTATGCAGAACCTCCTGAATATACATTCCTCCGAACATCAGAAAGTCAGGTCAACAATTCCGATGGCTTCGCGGTTCCTCATGAGACGACAGGCCTCTAATACTTCAATAGAAATAGAAGTTCAATTGCCAGAAGTGGCACAAAGCCACGCCAATATCCATACACACTAATGCCTTGTTCTACTACTAAAATTTATCTTCAATTCTCACATTCGTAAACATTGACTTATTCTTCATAATTTCGTTAAACTAGATATGGTCTATGTCTCTGGTAAATTTTATAATATAATATAAGATATATTCCAAAAGAAGCCAACTAACAACATAACAGAAAATATCACGATACAATTTCATGTAAGAAATATGTACGGGTTTACGTGATTGCGTCAGCAATTTTACATTCAATTTAGTTAACTCAATTCACACTAATGAAATAGGCATGTTATCAAATGTAAAACTAGACATAATACCAGTACAAAATTAGAAATATCTTCAAAACATTACATATATCATAATAAAAATGGAAAAGTTAAATTCTTGCTTACCTCGAAACGTTTTAAATGATTATAATGCTCAGCCAGTAAGTAATTAACATTAATGATAGTTGAAGGTGGTTCACAAGATTCAATGGAATTTTCGTCGAAACGTCCATGATTTTTAAGGGAATCTTTGTAATCTAACAGTAATGATTCTATAATGCCTATCTTGGTTGGATCGGAGTAGAGCCATTTTAACTGCACATATAGCGGAGCACCCTTCCGCAAGTTTGAGCGTAAAAATATATCTGCCGTTTTAATGAATGTTTCACCATCACACACATCTAGTATTCTCCTTTTAGGGTATTTACAGCGTGGATATTTATCAATCATTTCAGTAAACACAGTATGCATAATAGTTTTATAATCAGAATCCGGATTCGCAACATGCCTAATTTTGCCCAACATGTCATAGTACTGGCCACATTCGCAATTCATATCAAGCAATAACTGCACACTCTTTTCTGCCTCACAATAATTTTTCGTTTTGAAATGAAGATCGGCTTAAGGCAGAATAAAATGAACTAAAGCTTACCTGACATCTCCAGCATAGCTACTTTATCACAAATGTTACCCTTATTTTTATTTAGTAAATTCAATGCTTCCTGCAATTTGCCATGTTCAGTTAGTATTTGAGTCTGATATAATAACAATTCACTTGTTTCATATTTAAATTCCTCATTATTTGACTGACATTTACGAAATTCATTAATAATAGACAGAGCAGTATCGAAATTTCCCAATAGATGATGGATGAGCGCATAACCTATCCAACATGCCTTTTGACTGGGGCGAAGAATAAGCAAACGATAGCGTGTTTCCTAACACAATTGTAATCATAATACCTACTTTGCAGCCCTCAAAATCACGAATTTGCATTTGAAGCATTGATAAATCGCGTAAAACATGCATACTTTCGCTGTCCAAACGGACAGCTTGTAGATAACATTTAATAGCCTCATCATATTTCTTATCAGATTTCTGAACCAATCCATATATATGCCAGCCTTAAATAGCTATTATGAAGCAAAACATACACACGAAACTCCGAATATCCGCATTTAAGCCACGCTTAACAAGCTCTCTTGCTTCTTCCTTTTTTCCAATACTATACAAGATTATTCCTTTCATAGCAAGCGTTTCTAATTTACTTTCAAAGAATGGAAAAACAAACCTCCGTGTTCGGAACACTTAGGATTAGATAAAATGCTGTTGCAAAATTTCAGCCCATTTTTGTACTGTTTCTGATCATAGTATTTCTAAAAGAAGACAAGTTTTAGATAGAAAGTTAAGCATAAATCGAATAAAATCTTCGAGAAGAAACATACAGCAACCCTTTTGAACAAGGATTGTTCTTTCGGTGGCAATGAACTACCAGAGGTGGGCTTATTCATCATAAAACGTGAATGCCGCGGAATAGAAACTAGCGCAATATATTATAATTTAATTAAAAAACAATCAATATATTGCATAATATTAGTTTTAATTTATTATATTTTATTATACTTTTTGTTGTTATAATGATTTCGAATGCAATTTTTATTTGCGCATTTTTCAAAAGTGGAGGAATGTGTATCGGGATAAGTTTCCGACCGAATGATGTATTCATTTAGATGTTGGGCTAGCGTGATAACCAAACTAAAAATAATTAAAATGGATTAAAGGCAACACTTGAGTATGTACGTTATGTTATATAATGAATTAAAGTACGCATATCTGTAAAGTTATTAGTTCATATATTTAATTTTTCAGGCCATTTTTTACACATTTTTATAATATGCAACCATTTTTAATTTGACGATGCTGATAATGTAGTTCAAGAGAAGGCTAGCTTATCAGACTTCTATGTTCACGCTAAAATTGGATCGTATAGTAGTGGCCAAAGGGCCTCTATAAAATATGGCGACCGCGCCAGGATCGAACTTGGAATCTTCGGCTGCACATTGGTTTGGAAAAGTACTAATTTTATGTTGGAGGAAATATCTTTCTCTATATACACCACTTTTTCAAAAGAAGGCGTTTATTAGTGGACGTAATCCTTGTTCTTTGTTTGACGTTGAACTCTTCCTGAGCGAGTTGTGCATACTGGTATCTCTGTCGACGTTGCGCTTTGTTCATTTTTTACTGGCACTGCTAGTTCGTCTGACGTTGATGGAACGTTATGATCTTGTATCTCGGTAGATCATGATTTCGATGTCGTCAACAACATGTCTTATTAAAGATGCAGGTTTGACTTTCGTGCATCTCGACAATTTCTGAATAGTCCGGTTGGTATCCAAATATTCTGTTTTGACTTCGACGTTTCACATAACAACCACTTGCCACTTAGAAGCTTTCGAACATATCCTGGTCTCTTAGACAAAATGAACGTAAAGTGATCCGATCCTTGCGCTTCCTCGATTTGATTAACTAAACTGTAATGAAAATTTTCGAAATTCTTTAATGGACCTTGACGTTTCAGCTCGACGTCTGCTTCATTCGGTCTGCTAAGTGTATCTGCTACCACATTCTCTTTACAGAAATATGCGATACAGTGAAGTCGAATTCTGCTAAACAAGTAATCTGGGAATTCACCCTGCGAGAGAAATTAAGACTCGCGGTTTTATTAAGTATGCTTGTGATCTGTCAATAGTTTGAGCTGATTATCGTCTAAATTATGCTCAAAATGTAGTACTGCCGCATACACAGCAAGAAGCTTTTTACGAAAAGTATCATACTCTTGGTAGCTATGTTAATCACTTGGGTAATATGGCTGGTGTGATGAATATGACTATCACGAAAGCTATAACAGATTTCGAATCTTCGTCATTTATGGTGAGGCGCGGGTATTTAACTCTGCCTTTAGGGTCGTATTTACAATTTATCTATGTGTATTTTGTTTTACGCTATTGAACTAGGTTAGTTAAAGGTGAATATCTTAGACGCTTATAAATATTCGATCACTGCTGTTTGAAGAGAATAGCCCATATGCGTTACCAGCAACGAATAAGTATTGCAGACATCTGTAGACGTATTTCCGGAGTGCTAATAAAAATAGCCTCACAATTGCGCTAGCTTAGACGCGTTTTCTGTATGCCATCAATTCGATTACACAGTAGAGTATTATTGTCTTTGTCAGCGCCAGACTGGCACATGTAGAAATAGCATAGTCGGCTGCAATAGAATAGAGTAGTATTGAACCCATTCGTTTGGTAGATTTTTATTTACAAAGGCATTACAGTTTTTGGCTTGAAATCGTAAATGATATGGAAGGGAATCGAGATCAATGGTGATTTAGTTGGTTTCTATTGAATCATCGTTTTCTTTGTTTTCTTAATTGAGCGTAGTTAATTGCTAGTTTTGGTTGTGTTTGTAAATCGATACATTGAAAATCTCAAGGAGGCTATATTGCCGATGCCAGCTTTTCTTAAAGCTGAATTTGCTCTAAGTGTTGTGTAGTTGTCTTGGTTGCCTATATATTATAAGTTACGAAAGTAAATTGCTCCATCTGAACTAGATTTTACACGGCAGAAATTACCTTACGTTAATTTCCTTTTTCAAACTATTACATCTATCATCATTATTAAAAATATTAACACTTAATTTTCTTGCTTATAGTTATGTTGCATTAAAGCGTCAGTTACCCAAGGCTGGTTTATTGTTGTATGTAATTATGTGATGATATAGCATTCACTTTATACTTCCAGAATTTAATTACTCCGACTATTTAATTAATAATTAATATTTGGCAAATCTATATTTCTGTAATAATTAAAAAGCACCCATTGCTATACCTAGTCACGTCGCTACAGCTATGGTAATGTTATTCAATTACTGAAATATTAACAACCTCTTACAAATTTGATTAAATACAACAGCAAGCGATGTCTAGTTGCACTATTATATGTTCCCCATCTTCAGTAGATAGTTAATCCACCGTTGAGTGTGGCAAGCCTAGTCCATGGCTTACTGCACCGCTTGAATTTCATAAGTACTCACTCCAGCTGCTATTTGTTGTTAAGTATTTTTAAGCTATCAATAACTTATCCACGATTTTCTCTCGTGGGTAGTACATCTTCAGTACCAGTTTCGCAAAGATGTGATTGATCCCCATTTCCAACTAAATATCGAGGTCGTCTTCGGGGTACCTGGATGCTGATTCGTCCGTTTCTGAAGGCTTCTATATCGTACATACTAACAACTGGAAATAAGGTAGGAATTAAACATCCAGTGGTTAGAATGAATGTTGTTTAAGCCTTGGCATGAACGGGAAGAATCAGCATCCAGGCACCACGAAGCCGCACTCTGCGTATTTGGAAATGGGATCAATCGGATCTTTGCGAAACTAATAGTGAAAATCTAATATCCACGAAAGAAAACAATGGATACTCTAACTGTGACGATCGCAATGCGCAATCATTCAAGAGATATCAATAAAGTAGTCTGTATCGTCACTGTCCAATGTGATTCTTAAGATACTACATTCGTCTGGCATCCTCATCAAGTGAATTATTGTTTTTCAGGATATTACCTGTCCCGTCGAGTACATAGAATCCAAGACACCGGGTTGTGTTTCTTGTTTGGTTTAAAAGGAGATTGCACAAACCAACATCAAGCGGAACGGGTATTTATCTTCTTCGTACTATATAAAAATGTTGTGAAAGACCGCGTAATTAGCTTCGACGTTTTAAATTTATTTGTGACGAGTCTAAGCGCCGTATCTATCTTCAGTTTACGCTTACATGAATTGAACACATATTTAGGATTCATCTATTGTGTTTCAGAGATCCGCATATGTCGAACACATTTCCAGGTTGCTTTACTGTGAATTGTCTCGTTATACTTTGGCCTCAGCATAGCATAAACCAAAATCGCCTTGATTGCATTCTCCTCCAGTACAGTAATTTCAGTAACACTATTACACGCTGTAAGGGTCGTATTATCCAGTTTCTTTGGCCTGTTAGCTATTATAGTATTCAACGCCGTTTTAATCCTTTTCACTCTACATTCTTTGCAATCTGATATCCTTACTGGAATTCACGTTCCTACAGGCCTTTTCCTGCTTCGTCTAATTTAGTCACTAAATCTTTCAAAATTAACCATGTCAGAAGTCAATTCATGAGTGAGTAACACACTTCATTTGCATTTAGAGTTAAAAATATTAAAACAATGCCCGTTTTGTAAATAAAAACACATTGATCGCATGAGCAACATGTTATTATTAATGAAATTTAAATTCCTATTGGTTGTTAAATGTTTATTTACACACACAATTTCGTTAATTAATTCATTTAAACTATAACAGGTCTTTCTTTCAATTATAGTTAAGCAAAGTAATGATATATCCAGTTTCACTGATACAACTATAATCTCTATTAATTGAATTTATAAATAAAATATAAACAGCTTATTAACAAACCGCTTAAGTAGAGTCGTGAACATTGTGTAGCTGCAATACTGCAGGGTGAGTTATAAAGCAGAAGCAATAGCTGCTCTTTATCGATTACCGGAGTCTTTCTCATAAGGTTCACAAATACATATAGGGTGAATGGGGCCCGGTGTTTCATCAAAGGAAGCTTCAATTAATAAAACACAGTCGGGATTCGAGTATTATGCAATACCCGTCATAAGGTTTTGTGCGCCACCGAATTGTAAGCCGTTTTATATTCTAAAATAGCAACGGCGGTTGGCTTCTGATAAGAATGATACAATTTTAGATTCGGACGTTATGTGTAAATTTGCTTCAGGTAACCACTTCCTGATCGAAGCATTGCCTTGACAGGCTACGTTCGCTTTTGTCGCTTTTTATCACACAGCAAGCTATTACCGTGATAGTAAGCTAGAACTCTACTTTCCTCGTTTTCGGTGTTGAGGAAAATTTCTTCCCACTTACATTCATTTGGCCCAGATTTTTCCCTTCAGATTACGACAATATATCTATATAGATTCTTCAAACTCTATTCCTGCGAATAGTAGTATGTGAACAGCTGGTGCAGTGGATAGAGTCCCAGATTCCTAAGCTAATGTTCCCCGGATCGTGTTTTATCCGCGAATTTTATTGACGAGATAACAATATGGACGAAACTGGTTTACATAATTAAATTCCTTTGCTAACTTGTGCAATAACTAGGTTATACTGACTATATATATATATATTGTTGGTATAAAGAAGTAATAGTTACAATCATCACTATGTTTCACTGTCATATAATTATGATAAAAGAAAAGGGGAAAATTAATAAAACAAACAATAATAATAATTAAAAAATAATATTAATGAAAATAGGTAATTTAAGAAAAATTATCAGTGGAGTGAAATTTATGATGAGGATCTAGTTCAAATGGACCTGTTCACCTAGATAACACATAGAAATGAGATAACCTAGACATCTAAACGGCACTATTATAACAAAGTCAGACTAAAGTCCATACGAGATTATGCCTTTCGTTCATGCTGACTTTTGATTAGCGTTCTCGTCCTATTTGAACTAATTGTTATTAGGTACGCAGCATCTAATGCGCAATTGCATATATATTAGTTCACTGTAACAAACGATATATAATCAGTTAAAGTACTTTTGAGAATACTTATGGTATTTTAATTTCATTTTTAATCGAGTTCACGCACGTTAAACATTGTGATATGTCGTGTGACATTATTCTATCAGCTAGAATTCTATAATCTCTTAGTTTTTTATTCCATCGAAAGTATGAGGCAGTATTTTGGCGTCATAGTATTAGCCAATAATTACTAATCATAGATAAAAATCTTTAGGCAGCACGTATATTATTTACAATTATAGTGGCAATGCAAATGTCATTAGTAGCTTATATTTCGCTGCCACATAACCATCGGAAAAATAATAAAAAGATAAAATTAATAATTTATGATGCCTTATCTATCAGGGTTTTCAACAAATAACTTTGATGCGCACACTCTCCCACACATTCAGGATGCTGGAGTTGAAGTTCTCCCGGGCGATAAACTAGTCGATCTTGTCTATGCGGACGATATCGTACTATTATTCGACAATTGGGATGCTGCCCAGACCACCTTGAATATATTAACAGGCGTTCCGTCTTTCGGTATGAAATTCGCATCCTCTAAATGTAAGATACTGTTGCAGGATCACCCATCACTCACTCCAACGTTGCGACTGCAGAATGAAGATCTAGACATAGTCGAAAGGTTTACATATCTTGGGAGCTCTATCAATAACGTAGGCAATATGTCCGACGAAGTGAGAATATGGATCGCGAAAGCTAGAGTAGCTTTCTTGAACCTTCGTCATTTATGGAGGAACGCGAATATTTCACTTTGCCTTAAAAGTCGTGTTTACAATGCATATATAGCTAATTGCTACACGATCTATTTGAGTTCATATTTGTCCGGGCGTTGGAAGACTCGATGTTGGGCAAAACCTTACTAAAACTAAGAAGTTTGTGCGACACCAAAATAAGCTGTGCTCCACAAAGATATCTAACAACAATTCACCATTATCGTTGCGCATTGAGCTAAAATCTATTTGTCACCTGGATAAATTTCTGCGTGACTCAGGCACCCGACTTGAGAATTGGTATCACTCAGTCAGGGCTATATCAGAACTTCTTGCTAAGGTTGGAGTAGAAAGCGGCCTTGCTGCCGTCTGTGCTGCAATCGGTAGGATCATACGTAACTAAAACGAAAATACAACTTTGATGTGAGTTTCTGTCATTTATTTTAATGGACGTCTTTAGGCATGCCGATCTAAGGTGGTGGTTTACGGGAGTTCATTCAGTTGTCTTCTTCGTCTCGTGAGCTAAGGACAAGCTGACTTCTCACAGTCCGCCTAAAAGGAATTTGGTGGTACTAGAGATTCGAGGCCAATAATTCGTCTATAAGAAGTTCTATAATACTTCAGTAATCCTGAATTTTGGTTTTGGATACGCAAAATATATCAATCTAAAAATTATCCAACCTACGTACTAGAGCTTCATGTTGCTAACTTCCTCTTAATATTTGCGCACTAAATGCGTTTACGTTAAAACAACGTAGGTTTAGTGAATAATACTTTGAACTATTTTCGATTTTGGGCAATCCATCTTTGGGTTCAGTAATTTGATAAAATCCTCAATATTGCGTCTATAAGTGCGTTATTGTTAGAAAATGATTGGAAACAAGCAGAATTGAATGGATTTGCAGTAAACTGTTTCGCTTATCCACTCTGTAAGACACAGAAAATAAGTCCACACTTTTACATCACGCGACTGATGCAGACTATTTTTGGTTATTGTGGTTCGCAAGAGCTCCAGGCCGCCCATTTCGTCTGAACGCAGTTTTTATTCAGTTAAATTATTCTCAGGCGATTTGCACACGAGGTTTCTGTCAGCAGCCCAAAACTTGCCCTTCATGTCTGACACGCTTGCTGTTCCGCCATTACCCAATTAACAAAAAATTTTATCGCATAGTTTAACCGAAGGTGAGGATTAACATAAAACGGGATAGTGGATGAATCCTATTAAACCCGACAAAGATCATACTACTTTTATCGAATTGACTGGCTAGTGCTCGTTAGTGGTCAGACAGAAAATTTTAATAACTTCGTGTCAAAATTATTCAGTACAGCATGGAAAGGCACATGTTACAATATTGGCAGCTTTATCTGCTGAGTCTGGCATGGTCGATGTGCGAAAACAAGCTACTAAAGATGAGCTTGTAATTTTAGCTCTTAGAGTGAATCTATCTTTATACGTTTCTATGGAGAGACTATTGTTGTTGCGTATTCTTCGGAAAATAAATAATGTCGATAATTACTTAAAACTTTCAACCTGATGTCAGGCACTACCTGATAGACTTCTGTTCAGTCCATCGAAGTAATAAAAGTCCTGCTCACGTGGTGCATGTTCAGAAATAATCAGGAAGTGGGCGACAGGCGACGCTACTCCTTTTATACTGAATCACAATGCGTAAGAATACTTTCGATGGATTTTCAGAACACTTTTATGGTGTTTTTATATTAATTAAACTCAAGGGTGATTTATACTAAGGCTGTTGGAATGCGAAGGTATTTACCTTCATAATAGTAGTTTCAACTTTGTCTCCAAGACATGAGAACTGTTTATGCAATCCAGTGTGCCATTCGGGCAAGGCACACAGGAAGAAGCGATAATTCTTTCTTACCAATGCGTAATGGATTCAGACATGGACAGTGCTGATTTTCCTGCCATTCGTTATTTCTGTGAAAATCCTTTTTTGAATAGCTATAAACCGTTATTTGGTCTATAATAGGTCCAGCGTATGCTATCCGGTATTTATGATAGAAAGCATCAACTTTACATCATTCTGCTAATATTATAAATTTGTTTTTAAAGCTATTAGTTTTTCCTTATGGCGTTCCGACATCCGACGAATTTTAAATTATTTCGACGCTGAGCTTTTTCAAGAATGCACGTAAAATGGAGCTATAGAATGATGGATCTTGCTAAATTACCTGTGACAAGGTTATCAGGCTATCCAATATTATTCTTTATCTTAACCTGACCGCGACTAATACAGTTTTATAATATCGAATGCATCTTGTCAAAAGGGGTTGCGACATAAATCATGCAAACCGGACAGTGACATATCATCGTATTTAGATTGACGACATTCTGGAAGGCAGACATTGATTGTCATATGTCTAGAACACGAACATAATTGATCCACTAGTTTAATCATTAAAACTGATCAGTTTTCTAGCCGTTAGAATCCGATGGAAATTTGTCACCTTGTTGTAGCCCACGTTCTCTGCGTATGTTGGTGCATTGAAAAAATTCAATAAATTCAGACATTATAGATGCCTATATTTCTGCTGACTGACTCGGTCTGCCTTCCGAAGATAAATTGTCAGAATTTGAATGATATCTATGCTAAAGCTAAATTGGCATCTACTATGAAATTAGGATGAAACCACAGCCTGGTTTGTAAGCTATGGCAGGAGTTTTATGCTAGCTACATGTCAGGTAAGGATCAATGTTGCGTATGAGCTAAAGTCTGCATCGACGCATAACAATCTCTGTGGATTGTATGCTTAGAAGTGCTCATTCTGCCAAGAGAATACGGGAGTATGTCCGCCTTCAGTTCTTAGGTTAGCGCATCAGTTGCTTCCATAATCACTAAATTGTTCTTATTTAGTCTGGTACATAGTCCTGTTTGTGGTATATTCTAACGTTGAGGTAAATATATTTTGATGGGAGTCTTGAGACTGCCCGTGGCTTCACGAGTGCAAAGATTGTGTAAGCCAGCTCTTAAATATGTCCTTTAGCCATAGTTCGAAGTGTATTCGTTGCATTTCCTCCGGGATATGTGAGTTTGTCGAGTATATAATTATGTTTATAACGACGTTGGATTGATCAAGGCGGTGTTGAGATAAAATGAATCACACGACTTTATCTGCCATACTTTCTTATTTGTTGACAGTTAAAACGGTATAAATAATTGAATAATGACAACGGAGGTGAAGACGGTGTATTTTTAGCTATTGCCCGGCATGAAACTAATTCGCTAAATTTTTAAAACCATTATTTGAGATTTGCAAAAAATATTATAATGGTGTAATTTTCAGACTGGTATCAAAAAGATATCTACATTCACGAAACATTTAAAATGGAATTATAGCTGCAACGCCGTTAAATGGTATCAACTTGTTTATTCGTGTTTCAATGTCCTCGTGATGACATTTTTTAGTTGAAATAGCCACTATCATCTAGACAGATATTGTTCATCATCCTTGGTTGACAGTATTTCCAAGAGTAAGAAAACCCGGAATAAAAACGATCGCTAATGGGAATGGGCGTCCCAGAGTTCTTTTACAGTCCACATTTAACCATGAATGATAAAATTTATAATTATTTCGAACTGTCTCGGCCGTTACGCAGTATAAAAACGGTCGCCTTATCTGCTGAGTCGTACAGGATGGATAAGCGAAATCAGGCTACTTCGGACACCTCCATCTCCGATTCTACCTTCGTTCCTTCTCTTTCCTTTTAATCTAACAGTAACAATCATATCGATTCTATGAATATTATGGGTTTTGATTATATCACTAAGTGCAATATCGGATTGCCAATAATCGAAAATAGTTGAAGTAGAAAACCATTCACTAAATCTAGGTCAGATTTTAACGTCGGCGCATTTAATGTGCGAGCATTAAAGCAAACTGGACGACGAGAAGCTTACACGTACGTTAGATAAATTATAAATGGATTTGTATTGCGTACCTGAAATCA